>JAMKCH010035277.1:0-24910 GCA_023653785.1 Ophioderma brevispina | reverse complement strand
TCAAGGTGGATATGCTCTTGTAGAAAAAACATATAATTAAGATTGTTTATGGTATCAAATCACAGAAAATACAAAATTAGGGTGTGTTTTTTTTTAAATTTTATATATTACATGTTTAGGGTGTGATATTTCGATTATCATGAATCACAGTTTCACTTTTCACATAAACAAATCAGGAAAATTTCGGGTGGATCACTGATAGTGTCTTTAAGGATGTTTTTAAAGACACTATCAGTGATATACCCAAAAGAGTGAAAATATTGCAAATTTGCAGGAATAGCTTAAAAGTGAAGGATTAGTCTGTAGAATTCTCATAAGTTATTTTTGCTACGGATTAATTATGAGAAAACTAAGAAAACATCAATATTCAAAGATACAAATCCCCATTCAATTACGTGTTGTATTAAGTGTCCGTACGGAGAGTAATAACCAAAATATACGATTTTGTCCTTATTAGGCTGCTTTTGGTCCTATCATTTGTAGGATATGTTAGGATACTTATAGTTGTAACAGACATGCACAAATCTGATTTTTTTATGATTTTTTTTTCGATTTTCTGATTTAGCAAATCACTGATAGTGCCTTTAATCAACTCTCTAAAATCCTTAGACTTATTTTTAAATCTAAGAAGACTTGTTAGCAGGACAAAACTTTTTCTGGATTTAAAATTAATAAGTCTGTAAAAACACTTATTTAAAATAAGTCCTTAAGATTTATAAACAAACCTAAAATGACTTAAAATAAGCAAATGAGAGACTTATGTTTAAGTCTAAAAGACTTATTTTCGAATCCAAAAAGTTTTGTCCCACTAACAAGTCTTTTTAGATTTAAAAAGAAGTCCAAGGATTTTAGAGAGAAGTAAAAATGCTTACTCAGAGTACATTTTGGGAGGTCATATATAAGCCTTGGAATACAAGTGCCCCCATAACTATTTTAATGCTTAGTTTAAGACTCAAATGCCTTCTCAGGGACCATTCCCAGTTCTACAAGCTTGGCCTTCAATTTGGCAGAAATCCCTGCCGGTGAACGAGAGTAAAACTTGTTCGCATACTCCACATATGTACATATATCCCTATTTTCTTCCTTTTCTAGAATTGCCTTGATCTCCTCCGGAGGCTTCTTAAGAAAGACACTCAACGTCATTGTGTTTCTGTGCTGGAGGAGCACACATTGACCAAAATTGAGTGCCTCTAGTTTCTTGGCAGCATTATCAAACTTGGCCTTGGAGAGACTGTGGAGGAAGAGACGACTGGTGCTTCGCATGGCATTGTGGTTCACAACGGGTCCTGGTGTCAGCAGTAAGCCAGTCATTATGTTCCTTGCAGAGGGATACTTGATGTTGCCAAAGCGATGTGACAATGAGTTCCTTCCCTGTTCAAAATTAATGTTAAAACTAAATATTTAGGTGGTTGGTTTTATGACAAGTTTTCAGATAATATCATTTAATTAAAATAAATGAGTCAAGACATGTTAAACATACAGATCATGTTAAAGTCGGAAGTATGGCAAACCTGGAAATCACAAGCTATTCCTGGTAGAGTTAATCAGTATGTTGCTCGGTACATGCTCGTCACAAGGCTTCTGGAATTGACACTTTGTAGGACCACAGACTGGTAGAGTTCAGTTCCTATGTAGTCTTTGTCAAAGACCCTCACAATTTTGGATTGCAAACCACCACAGCAAGCACTGAATGGCTTTGATTAACGTTTATACAGTAAGTTTTGAAAGTGGGGCCTTCCCCCCTCCCCACTTTTCAACACTGATTGATACATGTAGGGCTTTCGTTGTTATTTTTTTGTGAAATTATGCTGTATTCGGTACCTACATCAATTAAATTGTAAACTGTACAAATTTTTGTAATGGATGATAGGTATCATTTGTTTCAACCCCTTTCCCCTTTCTGGACTCTTTACAAGGGGTCAGGGCAAATTGTATTCCCTTTTTGAATGTATACAGCAAATGATGATGAAATGTACTCAAGCCACTTTTACAGATTTCTTCACCTTAAAGTGACCATTAGTTTCAAATTGAAACAAATGCAAACACCTCAGCAAATTTGTCTAAGGGCATAAAAAATCAAAAATTTGAGCTATCACAACTGTGGTTTAATCACATTTTATTGAAAATATACAATGAGCTTATTAATATTTATGACCTGTCCAAAACGTATACAGCACATGACCGTGTCATGTTCTATCACCTTGCCATGTTAGAAGTTCATTGACTACTCAGTTCAGTCTGTATACGTGAAATGAATTTTTCCTTCAAATATACAATGAGCTCATTGTAATCAGTCACCTGTCCAAAAGGTATACAGTACATGACCTCATGTTTCCTATATAATACCATGCCATGTTAGAAATTCATTGAGTAATCGATTTAGTCCTGTTGAGTATAGATGGTTGTAATATAGAGTTTAACTGTGCAGTGCCACGTTCCGTTTTAAAGGCTGTTTGTAACCCACACTGCGGCTCGGGTGCCATCAACCTGGCCGGTCCACTGAAATAATAACATTTCCTTCGTACGTAAAGATAACTTCGAAGTTTATTGGACTGAGTCATTCTCGGGTGCAACCAAATATATAACAGTGGCGACGAGTGTCGGTAACATTTTCCTTGATAGTAAAAGTCGTGAAATCCACAAATCGGCACAGAAATGGCCAGAAGTTTTGGACCGTTCAAGCCGACGGAAGAAAAACTTCGAAGTTCTCCGACGTTTTGGAATCGTACTTATCGCTCTCGATGTGTCAGATGCCAAAAGGCTAGCACGTTAATCAGTGAAATAGGGTCCGGAAACCTATAAATTTTGAAAAGTCTAATTTCCACCACCGAGTAATCCCATGGACAAGTCGGATGAGGCTTGAAAACGTTGTTATCTGCCCATTTGGATGCCAAACCCGTGGTTCATAGCAGAGCGTTTTCAAGTTTTGGGGGGCGGAATGCAAAGGCCCAAGAAATGAGTCCTCCAAACTATGCAGCAGAGTTAGGCGTCTTTCAAATACATGTGAATTCCCTGAGAATTTTCTGGACCAGGCCCTTAGGGATAATTTGTATCCTTGTCTAAAGCTGCACCTACGCAGAAGCATTATTGGCAAAGACCCGCACTTACCTTTGTCAAAAGCTCTGGAGACCTGCCACCAGCCATTGAGCTGGCTGAAGGGTGAATTCCACCAGAAAATACTGGTCTATATTGTGGTGCTCTAGCATGATCTAGTAGGTAACGTTATGTAGTGGTAGTAAGCATATCAACAAACAAGCATTATCAGAGTAACAAAACTAAAGGTGGTAAACAAAAAGTGCTATCGTTGTGGGAAAGGTCATCAAGAACTGAGACTGGCCCATCTCAAATGAACTGAAACATGGCACCCCTCATCCAATGAACTGAAACATGGCACCCTTCATCAATGAACTGAACCATTGCCCCTTCAAATGAACTGAAACATGGCACCATCATCATTAACTGAAACGGGCACCATTTCAGCAAATGAACTAAACATGGCACATTTCTCCAATGTAACTGAACATGGACCATTTATCAAAGGAACTGAACATGAATACCTTCATCCAATGAACTGAAACGTGACAGAACCCTTCACCAAATGAACTGAGACATTACCCATTCATCAAATGACTGAACATGGCCCTCTCCATCAATGAACTGAAACATGACACCCTTCATCAAATGAACGAACATGGTACCCTTCAAATGAACTGAGACATGGCAAACCATTCATCAATGAACTGAAACATGGTACCCTTCATCAATGAACTGAAACATGCACCCTTCATCAATGAACTGGACATGGCACCATTCATCAAATTACTGAAACATGGCCCATTCATCAATGACTGAGACATGGCACCATTCATCAAATGAACTGAAACATGGCACCCTCAAGTGAACTGAACATGGTCACCATTCATCAAGGGAACTGAAACATACCCCCTTCACACCAAATGAACTGAAAAGTGTGTTCCTTATCAAATCACCCGAAAGAGTTGCACATTTACACCTGAACTGAAAAGTTCCTACCAATTAGCTTGACATGAACGCCTGTACTCGTCCAATAGCTTTAAAAAATCAGAAACACGGTTTCCTTCCACAAATGAACTGAAACATGTTATGTATGCTTATCGAATGAACTAAAACATGGTGCTCCCTGTTAAATGAAACTAATGGTGCCTAGCATCAGATGACCTGAACCTGGTGCCTTTTCACACAAAACGATCACGTGAAAGTTTTCCGTATCAATAACTGAACTTTGTCCCTTCTCATATCTAGAAACAGAAACATGGTGCACTTTCATCAAGTGAACTAAAACACAGTGCTGAACTTGGTAACACTCGTGAATAAAAACATTGCTCTTTATCATAGGCTCTGTAACATGGTGCCCTTATCAAATGAATGAAACCATGGCACCCCCCTCATCCAAATTGAACAGAACTGAGTGTCCCTTCATCGAAAAACTGAACCATATGATCCTTGCAACAATGGAGCGTTTATATTTGACACTTCTCCAATAAAACCAAAAATGAACTAAAAATTGTGCCCTACCAAATGAGGATAAACATACACTTGCCCCAGTGGCCACGCCTTTAAACAGTTAGACCCTACAACATTGTTATTTTTTGCACTCCATCAATTAAGCATTTTGTCTTATTTTGGTTTTTTTATATAAAAATGTAACATTTATGGTATTGTCAAATTTGCCATGCGTGCAAGCTTAACTATTAATCAGTAAAAAGGACAATTTCATTCACAATGGTTGAGATTACTGTAACCCCTCAGATCAGCATTATAAAGTAATCGTGTTACCTGGGGTCCGTTCCCCGTCCCGTTCCCAGAAACTCATTCGTAAATCTACGCGCATACTCTGTCATGCCTAAATGGACCAAGTTATCCAAAACACGTCTACTGTATGAAAAGGTCGGTTAATGTAAGGACATACGCTGAGTTAGTATACACGTAGGGTTACGCACGAGTTGGGGGACGGGCCCCGGGTTGATGTTGAGAGAACCATGAATACAGCAAACTCTCACAAATAACAAGCACAAGCCCATTTTTTCAAACTTTTTATTTCATTAAATTCACCATGGTGTGGTGCATCGCTGTAAACACTCTTTTCCTTATCAGATAGCATCATGATCAGACGTGATATTTGAGTGATGCTCTACATACATGAGTCATTTTTAAGGAGGAAACCTGGCACGACACATCTGAAGATGCCAAAAACTCATAACTTTGTTCCAATTGAGGGCCACCCCTTGCCAGTGATTGACATGCTTCAAATCTGCAAAGGGTTGAGTATGCCTTTAACCTTTGGCAAATGTTATTTCTGTTCCTTAACACTTAACTGCATACGGGGGAGTTCTAGGACCCCATATGTCGTTTTCCGCCGCGTTTTTTAACGCTGCTATAATATTTGGTTTATATTTTTTGTATTGTCTAACTTTTAAGTTGCGCTTGCATTGGTGCAAAAAAATTCAAATCCATTGCGTCGTTTTTGCGTTAATTAGCATGGGTCCCTAGGAGCCCCCCTTATGTACTAACGGAAGTGCCCATGACAAAATTAAAAATCTTAATAGAGTTACTGTGATTCTGATTTTCATAATGCATACACCTAGTGACATAAACAAAGTAAATAATTAATAAAAAAATTCTTTGATAGTAGGCCAATGGTGTCATAATATTTTATATACATCGTATAGCGGTTTACTGTAGGAACCTATGGTAAATTATAGAAGTAAACCTAAAAAATACAAAATGGCAAGAGACATTTCTATTGGTGCTTAATATGTTAAATATAGTTCATCCTTCACCAATTAAAGCAATCAGCAAAAGTCTAGGTGAATCAGTGCCGTAGAAATTGCAGAAACGAATTAGTGTCTTTTTCGCACATTTTGATGCAAAATTAAAATCAATGTTTTGCCCCTAATTTTCTTACTGAACAACTTTCTTCAGTTTTTATTTTTTTATTGTTGATGTCTTTGAAGCCTTCTAACATGTGGTGGATTTCATCTAAAAAATCCTTTAGGAAAATGGTTATATTAGGGGGGGTCCCTAGGAACCCCCCCCCCCACCCCCCCCGCAACCCGTTACGGAAGTGCAAACCCCTTATGCAGTTAAGTGTTAATGAAAAATTCTTGCTACAAAATTGTTTTACAGTATCTATCTTATGGCTTACAAAACATCTATTTGATGAATAATTTAAGTGTTTATAAACATATTTACATGACCATTGATCTTAAGGATTACAAATAATGCAATAAGCTCAATACACTTAAAAACAGCTATACTTTTGTTTATCTTTTGTGTAAACAGTTCGCAGACTTAGTCTGAAGTAAAAACTTCCACTGAGGAACTACACAGTTTTATCCTTCATCCTGGATTTAGCCCAGGAAGTAAAAACTTCCATGAGGAACTAAGTTTTTCCGTCATCCCCGATTTAGCCCCTGAAGTAAAAACTTCCATTGAGGAACTACAGTTTTATCCTTCATCCTGGGTTTAGCCCAGGAGTAAACTTCGCATTGGGAGCTACACAGTTTTATCCTTCATCCTGTATTTATAGCCCAGGAAGTAAAAACTTCCATCTGAGGAACTACACATTTTTATCCTTCTCCTGGTTTTAACTCAGGAAGTAACACTTCCATTAAGGAACTGCACAGTTTATCTTCAACCTGGATGTAGTCCAGGAAGTCAAAACTTCCTTTGGAGAACAACACAGTTTTATTCACTTCATCCTGGTTTAGCCCAGGAAGTAAAAACTTCCATTGAGGAACTACCCAGTTTTTTTATCCTTGCATCCTGGATTTAGCCCAGGAAGTAAAAACTTCCATTGAAGAACTAACACGGTTTTATCCTTCATCCTGATTTTAGCCCAGGAAGTAAACTTCCATTGAGGAACTACAGTTTTATCCTTCATCCCAGATTTAGCCCAGGCAACTCCCATGTCCTACTTACATGAAGGACATACCTTTTGTGACTTAAAGAGACATAGGAGATTTCCAGAAAGAAGCGCCCCCAATTTTTTCTAACCCCTAGGTTTTTTTACATTATTTGGAATGCTTACCAAGGTATTAGATCAGCCTGAAATGAATACGCTTAATACGGCCATCGTTAGTGATAATAAGATGGAAATGTTAGTAGTTCTGTCGTGCACGACAGAAAGTCCAAGCATGTTTTCTTGGGGAACGATTACGATAGCAGGCAGTTTTTAGTGGTTTTCTTTTGCACCTGTTTCTCCAATAAACTTCCAAACGTTCTCGTAGGTGGTCTACAACCGATCCATTGAAATTGAGATAAATGCCATATCCTAACAATCTCCTCCTGTCACTTTAAGCCTGCTAGCTGTATATAATAGAACTAAGAACATAAACTTTGCACATATTCACAAAGGAATTCAACGGTAGAGGTAATTTATTTTGCTGTCTGGTAAGGATACAAAACAAAGTAGTGATCACTCATAACAAAACTTCTATATGAATTTATTATTAAATTTTACTGGCCAGTGCACTCAAGTGTTAAAAATGTGCCACTGGTTGGAATATATAATATAGTACATTCATATATTATATTAGCCAAGGCAAAGTTTTTCATGAGTTTTACAGAACTGAACACATTTCCGTTTTGATTTGTGGTTTCGACCACCTAAATGTGCCTCCATAATTATGTATGATGCTGTTCATAATATAAGTTGAATTAGAAACTAGCAAATAGGGGTTCTATAAGATAGAGAGGCAAAACGTTACGTAATCTTTAGAAGTTCATCGTCTCGCATGTTTTGACGACCACAAGAAAACTTTAGAGTACCAACAATAGAAACAATGGCTGCCTCCGCTTCTTCCACATATGTAGTGCCGCTTTGCATATACACACTCGGTAGTGTTAGTGTAGTGATACAAATAATTGTATGGGTAGAGGTGGCCAGGTTTGTAATAATAGTTTACCGGATCATTGTGCTCAGATTACTCTTTTTTTCATAAGCAATGCGCGCTTAGGTGAAAAGATGAATTTCATGAGGCGGTTTATTTAAATCAAGACGACTGATGTGTCATTTCATTCGTTGGTGGCAATGGGTAGGACCAAATTTAACACCCCCCAACCAATAGCACAACATACCAACAACTGATATTTGGCGGATTGGTTTGTACGAATTGACATTATGTGTGTATAAAGTGCACCCAAAAATGATAATTATTCCGTTGCAATATTCAAATGTCAGCGCCCAGCAGGGACGACTGGTTTGAATGCTGTTTCACCCCCCTTGTAGAAGAAATGGCCCTTTGGGTTGGCCTTGAAGATAAACTGAACATATACTGATTGCCCATCCTCATTGGCATAGTTTAAAAAGCTTGTTGAGCTCTAAGTTCTGATTGTCTGACCAGGTCGATTGGAGAACTGCCAAAGTGGCACCCACATGTTGTCATCTATGGATATTAAGATCTATAGACAATGACATGTGGACCTAATTGGGGCAGCAGTTTTTACAGACCATTTCAAATGAACATCAGACATGTGTGTAGCAATAATGCAAGTATGAGAGCCCTTCCTTATTATACACTCACATACATCACAAGTGCTTGCTATTAAATGTGCATTACAAAGGGGGGGAGTAGGGGGGGGCAATCCCTAAAAATAGGTGGACAGGGATGTGCGGCACTATTGACCCCTTTTTTTAAATCTGCTGTCACTGTGAAAGACCCCCATTTTTTAACCTGTCACTAAAAGATCCCCTTTTTTTAACTGTCACTGGAAAAGACTTTTTTTTTACTCTCAGTTATGCCTCCATTTTTAATCAAATGTCACTGAATGACCCCTTATTCTATTTCATGCTCTAACAAGAAAGCCCCTCTTGTTCACTGGTGGAACTTCAGCATATGGTTGCCCTCATTATGAATGAATGCCCCCTTTTTCCACAAATGTGAGAAGCTCAGTGATTGACCCCAGTTTTGCATCCTCCCTCAACAAAGGACCCCCCTTTTTCCCTTAAAGTTCCTCAAGCGAATGCCTCCTACCTTGAAAGTCCATCTGGAATCCACGTAACTTTCATATATGGTGCCCCCCACCCCCCAAACCCCCCCACGGCGTAGCACTGCAGTTTACTATATTAACACCTTTCATTGACAAAAAATATCATGTGACACTTCACACAACTATCATACTTAAAGGGACATTCTGAGATCGAGTGCTGATCTATATATTCTTTTTTGCCCATAGGTCTAAGAAACCACAGAAAAACAATGTTGAAAATCCAATTGATGGATTGCCAGGAGGGGATACTAAAGTTGACATTTGAGATCCTGTGGTGATCTCATAGGCCTCTTTTTGACCCTAGTTTTTTTTTTTCTAAGCTTAACTATTAATCAGTAAAAAGGACAATTTCATTCACAATGGTTGAGATTACTGTAACCCCTCAGATCAGCATTATAAAGTAATCGTGTTACCTGGGGTCCGTTCCCCGTCCCGTTCCCAGAAACTCATTCGTAAATCTACGCGCATACTCTGTCATGCCTAAATGGACCAAGTTATCCAAAACACGTCTACTGTATGAAAAGGTCGGTTAATGTAAGGACATACGCTGAGTTAGTATACACGTAGGGTTACGCACGAGTTGGGGGACGGGCCCCGGGTTGATGTTGAGAGAACCATGAATACAGCAAACTCTCACAAATAACAAGCACAAGCCCATTTTTTCAAACTTTTTTATTTCATTAAATTCACCATGGTGTGGTGCATCGCTGTAAACACTCTTTTCCTTATCAGATAGCATCATGATCAGACGTGATATTTGAGTGATGCTCTACATACATGAGTCATTTTTAAGGAGGAAACCTGGCACGACACATCTGAAGATGCCAAAAACTCATAACTTTGTTCCAATTGAGGGCCACCCCTTGCCAGTGATTGACATGCTTCAAATCTGCAAAGGGTTGAGTATGCCTTTAACCTTTGGCAAATGTTATTTCTGTTCCTTAACACTTAACTGCATACGGGGGAGTTCTAGGACCCCATATGTCGTTTTCCGCCGCGTTTTTTAACGCTGCTATAATATTTGGTTTATATTTTTTGTATTGTCTAACTTTTAAGTTGCGCTTGCATTGGTGCAAAAAAATTCAAATCCATCGCGTCTTTTTTGCGTTATTTAGCAGGGGCCCCTAGGAAGCCCCCCTTATTTACTAACGGAAGTGCCATGACAAAAATTAAAATCTACATAGAGTTTACGTGATGCTGAAATTTTCATAATGCATACACCTAGTGACATAAACAAAGTAAATAATTAATAACAAAATTCTTTTGATATAGGCCACTGGTTCATAATATTTTATATTACATCGTCTAGCCGGTTTACTGTAGAACCTCTGTGTAACTTATAGAAGTAAACCTAAAAAATACAAAATGGCCGAACAGTTCATTGGTGCTTAATATGTTCAATATAAGTCATCCTTCACCATTAAAGCAATCAGCAAAAGGTTAGGTGAATCCAGTGCCGTAGAAATTGAGAAACGAATATTGTCTGTTTCGCACATTTTGATGCAAAATTAAAATCAATGTGTTTGGCCCCTAATTTTCTTACGAAACAACTTCCTTCAGTTTTGATTTTTTTTATTGTGATGTCTTTGAACCTTCTAACATGTGGTGGATTTTCATCTACAAAATCCTTTAGGAAAGTGTTATCTTAGGGGGGTCCCTAGGAACCTCAGCCCCCTCCCCCCTTTCCCCCCCCGGTACGGAAGTGCAAACCCCTTATCAGTTAAGTGTTAATGAAAATTCTTGGCTTTACAAATTGGTTTTACAGTATCTACTTATGGCTTAACAAACATCTATTTGATATATTTACGTGTTTACTAAACATATTTACATGACCTTGATCTTAAGATTACAATAATGCAATTATAAGCTCAATACAACTTAAAAAGAGCTTACGTTTAATTTAATCTTTGTGTAACCTTCGCAGACTTACTTATCTGAAGTAAAACCTTCCACTGAGGAACTACCATTTATCTTCATCCTGAATTTTCGCCCAGGAAGTAAAAACTGTCCATTGAGGAACACAGTTTTATCCTTCATCCCAGATTTAGCCCAGGAAGTAAAAAACGGGGGGGGGGAAGAAGATGGGCCCGACGGACAAAAGTAATCGGGGGGGGGGCGAGGCGGAAGACCGGGGGAACGATAGAATGGGAACGGAAGTCAAGAGGGGGGGAGGAGAAGGAGAGGGAAGGAGACGAAGTGGTTTAGTAAATAGGGTTGAGAGGGAGTTCGGCAGGAAAGTTAGTAGGCAATACATGACGGTGGTGAGAGCAGGAAAGGGGAGGTGAAAGGGGTTGGGAGGAGAGGTGAGAATGGATGAGGGGGGTTAAGACAAAGGGGCTTGTGGGGGGTAAAGGGCGGACAGGTTTACAATGGGGGATAGGGGGGAAAGGGAAGGGTGGAGTGATTATGCAGGGAGGTAAAGGAAGAGGGAGAGGGTAGATGAGGGGTGTGGAGGGTTTGGAGGGGAGGGGGGGGGGGGGGAGAGTTCCGGTATAGCAGGAAGTGGAGGGTTGATGGTGGAGGGAGGTGTAGCTGGTGGTGGGCAGAGGGGGTCAATCGGGGGTGGAAGTTGAGGAGGAGGGGGTGACAGGTAAGGGGGTTTGAGATGTGGTTGGGACATGGGATCGGGTGGAGGGTGATGAGAACTTTTGGTCACGGTGAAGGGGGGAAGGTGAGTTATTAGTAGGGGGGTGTGGTGAAGGAGGGGGGTGGGAGAGTAAGTATGTGTCAGAGGGTAACGGGTGGAGGGAGGTGGTATGTTTGGGCTGTTCGTGGGAGGGGTATGAACACGTTGGGGAGGCGGGGTATGAGAGGGCGCGAGTGGGGTAGAGGGTTCGGGATAGAGGTTGAGGTGGGAGGGATGGGTGAGGGGAGGGGGGAGGTGGAGGGTGAGGAATGGTGAACAGGGTAGGGGTAGGGTGTGGGGAGAGTGGTGCGTGATGGGCGTAAGTAGGAGTCGTGAATATACTACAGTTGAGGGGGGTGTGGGAATAGTTGTGATCGAGGTGTTTGGAAGAATGGGGGGGCAAAAGCGAGTGAATGGAAGGTGTGTAAAGGTGGTGGGAGTGTGGGATGCAAGGGGGGGGGAGGATGGGAATAGGGATGGGTTAGAGGTGGAAGGAGGGGTTGTGGTTAGGGGGAGAGGCGGGTAGGTGAAGGGAGTGGTGGCGTGGGGGAGGGGGGTAGCAGAGAGAGGAGGGCAGGTGGGGGAGAGTAGAGGAAAGTGGGGGGGGTGGGGGGTGGGGAGGGGAAGGTTGGATGGAGAACGTGCGGAGGAGCGGCTTAGCATCACAGTGCCAAAATCAGTACTTTCGATTTTTTTTAGGACCCCTGATATTGAAATCGCTCTCGTTGCACCTTTAAGGTTGCAGAAATAAACTTATCTGCCATCGTTCAAAGACAATTTAGAGGCTATTAAACCATGAACAACTAATATGAATGTTCCTATGCACTGACTATACTGAACACACACAAAACTTGCCAAGTTTAGTGATACATATCAAATACACTGAAATTTACAGTGTTTTAAGTTGACACTGTCAAAACTATATGTTGGGGTTGTTTCAAATTAAACTTTGGTCAGTTTACAATTACATTACCAACCGGTTTCCTCTCTACAAAATCAATCATCGCTCTCAATAATCATGAACTTCTGGACAAATCATATGGTAAAAATAACTGACCAAAGGTATCACAATAATTTGGAAGTGATAATTTGAATCATTGATTTCAAATCTCAAAATCTAAATTTGTTCCAAGAGTACAGCAATTTTCCGTCACTTCCCAAAAGAAATTAGGATGTCCTACTTATAGTCGATTTTTTATTCCTGTCAGTAAACTCGTATTGTCGATGGTAGAATGCATTAGAGGGGATTGTTCAGATTAAAACAAAAAGCGCGTAAATGCTCAACTTTGTACAACTGAATTGATGCTGAAACCCATTTTCATGAACCTTTTTGTATCAAATATGTAAGGCTCAAAAACCAGAATCAATGATAGATTGTCGTACAATCGGAGACACGATATCGATTCCTTTGTTTTGCGTCAATCAAAGAACGGATCAAGTGGCAGACTATCGAGGCCGGGTGAACCTCTTAACAGTGAGGATTGGGCCACGTTAATCCGGTAGTTCGTTTATGAGTGCCCAACTCTTAGTGCGAATAGACAAATTATTTGACCAAGATGTCATGCATTTTTCTGGAACAAGGTCGAATAAATGTCTCAGATTTTTTCCTAATATTTCTTAGTGACGTAAAGAACTTTGGCGGGTAATATTTATTCCTATCATTTCTTTCTTATGTTGAATGCTCAGAGTTTTGTTCAAGTTTGGTGTTTGGAAAATCTATTCAAGTGCATTTGCCCTGCATTTTTGTTCGTGATAAAAGGGGCATTTTTATTATGGCCTTATGATCTGGTAGCGTCACATCAAATTTCTAATGTATTGTATCGGTTGAAGTATACAACCCCTCACAACCAATGAATCGTCGCAACCTCCCCAAAAACTTTCATGAACTGACGGATAAAAAACCTACTATAAACACAAGTTCTTGATTTTCAAGAAAGGTCAATGACCATGATATCAACATAAGTGAAGGACTATGATATCCACAAGACTAAAATTAAAAGTGTCAACAAAGAGATTTTGAGGCATCCAATATTGTGTCATAATGTAATTTCATATATATTAGACACTCTGTAGATTTCTTACCGTGCATTTGGCTACAGAAATGTCTGCAAAGAGAGAAAAAAATTGACCTGATATTGCTTAATTTCAATATAAAACTAGAGCTAGCTTATTTTGTATTTGCTCCTATACGAAAATGAGAAATTTCACATATTGTCCCAAAAAACATTCTTACTATCCTTTCAGATGGGGATATTGGTTGATGGAAAGCTTTCCATCAGTGCAAAATTCAAGTACTTTTGACTTTTTAGGGACACCTGATATGTGAAATCTTATTTTGCACCTTTAAGGTTGAGAAATACTTATCCTGCCACGTTCAAAAGACATTAGGCGATTAAAACATGACGAAGCTAATATGAATTCTTGATTCACGGAAAGTGAAGACTCAACATTATCGGCAGATTCACTTGCACAGGACATGCAAAAGTAAATAATTGTCAAAACATGTTGAGTCTTTCCTCAACTGGTTGAAAGTCGTTCACTCACGGGTCAATGTTCAGAATCACAAATTTACATGTGACGAGTCCATTCCACACACTGTTTTCACATGAGTAATTTGAAGCATCTTCACTTCAAAAACATAATTTGGATGATCTATCAAAGTTGTTCAAAAGAGTAAAAATCTGACACTTACCAAAATTCTGATGTTCAACTCAATTTTGTACTCACATATTAAAGGTGCAACAGAGATTTCACACAACAAAGGTATCCTTAAACCAGAGCACCAATGGTGCTAAAAGCTTTCATAAGAACAGTGTGTTGGAGCTTGATGGGAGGTAGTATTTTGATTTGTGTGCTTGTAAGTACACATGTACTCATATACAGGTGAGTCCAAAAAACTTGACCCTGATTAAATAACATCACGATCTGTGGGTCCCCATTGGAAAGCCTATTTCATTATCTTTAATTTATGCTGCAAAGATGAATTCCAATCTTGCTAGTATGGCCGAGCTAAGTCTTTTGAATCAAGTGTCCCGCTCTTTTAACATCATCCATGGATTCCCCATTTGAATGCACTGTTTGCCACTAAGCAATGATCCCCAAAGTGATTGACAAGGGATGTCTATTTTATATCAAATAAAGTGGTATCTCACGGGGTAAGATGTGATATGGTTAGTTTTTTTAAACACTTTTTTCAAGATGTGGGATATTTTGTCTAAAATCTAGACATACTTTAACCTCATAAGGTTGTTGTCCGATATCTTTGTTGCCTTACTTCATATGGTATGATTCCCTTCCAACTCCGCCAGAAACGGATACATGTATCAAGTTAATTTATGGTTTCAAATTATGTTTATGGGTGATGAGGACGTAGAACCATTTAGAGGGCATCGTGAACAATTGTGACTGAATTTTGGTGGGGTTACATCGCGTCACATTTATTCTGCAGTCAATAAATAGCCCCGTTTCCTTCTGGACACAATTGTTGCCTGGCTGAACGCTGTTCATTTATAATGTGAATCAGTGGGACAGCGCAAAACAGACTACTTGATTCAACCCACTGTAGCTCGGTCTATACCTAACCGATACGAATTATCTTTGCAGCCAATTAAAGACAATAATAAGTTTTCAGATGATACCACATATGTAAGATGTATCTGTAAAAATCCAAATGGCGGACACAATCTGCGTCAAGTTTTTTTTTTTTACTCACCCCTGAGTCGCCAATTTGTATGCAGATGAACCTCACCACATCATTCCCAACTATAGCAGGATCATCTTGCCTTTTCTTGTGGGAGGCAATGCATCCTGCCTACATACATACATACCTACGCACATATGTACACATGCATGACACACACCACCACAGATACACACTTTTACTACAACATACACAGCTACATAACAACACGGCACACACATACCCACATGGACGGATACAGATTTTGATTAGTATGGGTTTTCCTGCAACTCTCGTGTAGACGACACAAAAATGAGGTAGGGGTTTTACTTTTAAAATTATATTTATTTACAAAGAAAAAACACAACGCACATAATACAAAGCAGGTGCAAAGGGTAGGCATATATCGCACATAAAGGTGCCAATTTAGACTTTGAAGTACCAATGGAATCATGGTAATGGGTTAAGAAAATTGAAAGCAAGAATACAAAAATGAGATCCGAGTTATCCACGGCTCCCGAATTGCTAATACCTATCTCACATTCGTTTCCCTCTTGAGACTGTTGGAATTTCAGGCTACCCCAAGTGCCAATGTATATAAGTTCAATGAACATCTATCGAATTGTGCATAACCAATCATGTTGTAATTCTGACCATTCTAAGGTTCACATGAGGTCATCAACATGGTGGACACTACCCGGGGGCCATTTTATAATCTAAGTGTCCTAAAGTGATCGACATATTTGGATACACCACATTTATAATTCTGAATCATTTAAAGGTCACACGAGTCCACCAACATGTCGACACTACCCTACCCAAGGGTCTTTTATCTCTAAGTGTCATAATCGTTGACCTATGTGGATGAACCAGCAAATTTTGAAATTTCTTCTTACCATTTTAATGTCACATGAGGTCACCAACTGTGGGACTCACCCCCAATGGTCATTCTATCTAAGATGTCCATGGAAATCTATTGCCCTATGTGTGATACACAGCTTTTTTATAATCTGACCAATTTAAGGTCACATGAGGTCCACCAACATGTGGGACAATACCCAATGGCAATGTATCTAAGTGTCATAAGGATTGATCGACATATGTTGATACACCAAGCAATGTTATAATTCTGACCATTTTGTCACATGAGGTCACCAACATGTGGACATTACCCAAGAGTCATTCTATCTAAGTTCATAGAAATCAATCGACATATGTGGATACTCCCAATCAATTTTATAATTCTGACCAATTTAGGTCACATGAGGTCACAAAGGTCACAATGAGGTCACCAACATGTGGGACACTACCAAGGGTCATTCTATCTAAGTGTCATAAAATCGCATCACATATGTGGATACACCAGCATTTTTATAATCTGACCAATTTAAGTCCAGGAGGTCATCAACATGTGGGACACTAACCCCAAGGGCCATGTATTAGTGTCTTGAAACTCGATCGACATATGTGGATAGACCAGCAATATAATACTTCTGACCATTTTAAGGTCACATGACGTCAGGGTTAGCACTAGTTTTGAAATGACCTGGAATTCAATTTTGAGGGTCCAATCGCAAATTCTGGGGTCCACATTTTTTTTGTTTCAAAATACTTTTAATTGTGATATAAAGTGGTAACATTTTGAAGTGTAATTTTTATTGTCCAATGACGATAGTATTTTCTTTAATTAAAATTGCCAAACAAGGACCAAAGAAAACTACACTTGTCTTTCTGCTGTTTTTTTTTTTTAATTAGAAAAAAAACTCATTGTCCACTAAAATATATTGTTTAATAAAGGTCAAACATGTAACTTTGTTTTCTCAAGCTCCCTCCCCCCCTCATAAAATTAAACTATCAATACCACCCCCCAGTTCGTGCCATAAACCCCCCTTTGGTATCAGCAGTGGGATAAGTCCAAGGGGTGAAGCCACAGCCCTGGTAGGTGGAACCTCAGGTCAAGTGGGTATTATGCTGTTGTTTCTGACAGGCTCCACAATATATTTATACAAAACTATAAGTATTTTACATTTAACTCTTTGAGTGGCTACATTCATCATAGAGGTAACTGATTTCAATGGATCTTTTTTTATACGTTAAAAAAAAAATAAACTTACTCAGTATGCACAAAACATGATTTAAGATAAAATTTGGTGAATAAATTCTCAATATGTATTTTTATATTTTAACAAGAAATTGGATGTTTGGATTCAATCAATTGGAATCGAAAACTTTGAATGAATTCTCAAGCTGAAACTAACTTCAAGGGTTAATGATGAAACTAATATGAGCTACTGCTGGTCGCGCTGGACCTGCCAAAAAGAAACTTTATTTGAAGTAATATTAATAGGCTTATCTATGTATAATGATCTGCTTTATACCCACCACGACCACCCCACACCCCCACCCCAACCCCCCCCGAAACCCGGCACCCCCCCAACCCCCCCCCATCCACCACACAACCCAACCCCCCAAACAAAAACCCCCCACCAAACCCCAATCCCCCCCACCCCACCCCCCACCCCACACCCCAAACCCCACCCGCCCCCGACCCACACACCACCCCAACCACCCCCCCCCAACCCACCAAACCCCCACTCCCACCGCATACTCACCCCAAGCCCATCCGCCCACAAACCTCCAGCAACCCAACTCCCCCCCCCCCCACCCACACCTGAACAACCCCCAACACTCCACCCACCCCCCCCCTCGCCACCCTCACAACACGCACCCCACCCCCCCCCACCACCCACCCCCACACCACCCCCCACACCCACACACCCACGCCAACGCCTCTCCCCAACCCCACAGCGACCCCACCTACCCAGCCCCCCCCCCACACCCAACACCCACCACCCCCCGACGCGACACCAAGGGCCCCACACCCCCCCCCCCCCCCACCCCCCCCCCCGCCCCCCCACCCCACCCCCCCCCTCCCCCCCCCCACCCAACCCCCCCCCATCACCCACCGCCCCCACCCCCCCCCCCCGCTACCTCCCCTCCCCTTCAACCCCCCACCCCCCTCCCCTGCCGCGCCACCCCCACCACCCCCACCCCTACCCCCGCCCCCCACCCCCCACACCCCATCCCCCCCACGCCACCACGCCCCCCTCCACCCTACCCGCTACCCCCCCACCCCCACCCCCCCCCCCCCCCCCCCCTCCCCGCCCCCCAACCCACCCCCCACCCCGCCCCCACCCCCCACACCCCGCCCGCCGACCCCCCACCACCAACCCTCCACCCCCCCCCCTACCCCCCCCAACCACCCCACCCCCACCCCCCCCTCCCCCACACCCAACCGCACCCACCCCCAGAACCCCCAACCACCCCCCCCGTCTGCCACCCGCCAGCACCCCCCCCACACCCACCCATCCACCACCCAAGCCCGCCCCCCCGGCTCCCCTGCCCCTACACCCGCCACCAGCCCCCCCCCAGGCACCCCCCACCTCAGCGCCACCCACCCAACGCCCCCCCTACCCCCCACAGCCACAAACCCAACACCCACCCACACCACCTTGTTGAAATGACCGCAGAGGAGGGATAATATCTACCTGCTCTCTGTTCTACTTTTTAAATGAAAAACCAAATCAATACATTAAATCACAACATCAATAATCAATTAAATTGCAATTTTAAAAATGTTTAAAAATCATTGTGGATAAGCGGGACGGGCTGATCTTGGGTGATTATCACTTTATTTGTGAGGTTTGCTGATGTCAATGAAAGGACACCAAATTATAATAATTATACTGAAGAACCGATGTTTTTCCCCGATGTTTTTCTTAAACCACAACTTCACCAATTTGATTCAGACTTGCCGACATTACGCAATACATGTACACTTGGTGTTATAGGACATATTTTCAAATGCTATCAGCATACGGACTGCTTCCGAACTGAGTTGAATCACAAAACCTAATCATTTTGGGGACTCCATGTGCACAAGACAACGTTCTTTTGGCAACTATAAGATCTTTCGTTTGGGAAGCTTATTTTTTCCAATATTTTTCCCCCATGATTTTTGTTAGGCTTAAAAAAATTTTTTCCTGCGTCTGTAAAGTTTTTCTGGGACTCTCGTCCCGTGGATTTGTAGGCATGCTTAGTGACATCGCCGGAGGACATAGTGGCGGGGGATTTCCCCAAGAATGTGTCAACATGTTTTGAACTTTCCCTGAGGCGAATAAGAAATGAAAAACAATAGCTGTAAATTTCGGGATTTGTGCAACGCGAAAGTGGCACATTCATCATGGAATCTAATCATTTGCTCAGCGGATACGTTTAAAATGTTCAATACTGATGAAGTCGGGAGTGATTTTTTCGGGGTAGTTTTTGCGCGTCAGCTGGACGCGTTAGCTCAATCAAAAATTAATTTTTTAAGGTGAAATGTCGTTATTTTTAATAAAGAGTAGAATTTTTTCAATAAAAAAGGTTTTCCCCTCTTCATTTTGATACCAAATTGTGACAATTGAGCAGGAAAACTGCCGCCATTGCGAGAGGGAATGAGCTCGAAAATCTAAAACCCCAAAACGCCGCGTGGTTAAGTGGGCACGCTGTCCCTCCGCTAGCACACAAACGACGCGGTTTTAACCCCGTGCTTGGCCGCTGCTTGTTTTATCAATAATTTTATTCGTGTTTGCTTGTTTCAGCACAGATCAGCTGTGATGCGACTCATGGGGGTCACTGTGTTCTGTGAGGGAACCTTGGGCAAACTTGGTGACAACAACAATGTATAATGCAATTAGGAACAACCATTCCTGAGTAGGGATGCATCATAATCTACCACAAGAACGAAAATTTGTACATCTTGCAAAACCTTAATTTCGCGTAAGACTAGCCATTGCAGTAGTCCATGAAATTAATATAGTATAACAAAAATAACTTCAGCTAGAACCGAGGGATGAAATAAATATATTTTTCGAATTCGACCCCTTTTGTGAAATTACCCTTAAACTTATTCACATTTCATCAAGTCTCATATCGCCCCAAGAACCCAAAGCACCCTATAAGTAACAATGGTTCCATCCATATCGCGACCTGTTTTCGCACGACAACATACCCAGGCCGGACACAACATTACAAATGCAGAACTTTTATCGCAAATCATCACAAACTCTCTCCAAGTGAGAAAAATAGCTACCATTCATACAATACAACATATGCTAAGAAAAAGACAAGCATAGGCACAACCACCAAACAAAACAAATTACTCAGACAGGGCGTCAGACGCAATCGCACAGGACTCCATTTATACCAAACACCACTCCAACCCCCAAATATAAACTGGTGCGCCTCTTCACCTTCGCGTGTCCTTTTAATATTAATACTCAATTACAACAACCTGTACCTGCCAACATGACGAACTTCATACAGGCCATACACATAACCCCTTTACACGTATGGCTTGTACTTGAACGTACATTAATCACCGAACAACAAGTGCATGATTTTTGGGGGTCGGTCATTTGAGGACGCATAGTTATCGAGTTGTCGCTATAAAAATCACGCTTACAAACGGCTGCGTTCGTATACAACAACAAAAACCACACGGGAGTATTGCTTGGTACTTGGGTACGGTGTTACAATGCGACAAAAAACAGCCAAACACCAAAAACAAACCGCAAAAATAACACCTTCTAGGCCGATTTTTGCCTACGAATTCATTCACCTTGAAGAGCACATACGTGACTTTCACACGACCAATTTTGAACAATAGACTCAAACCGAGTGCAAAGGGAGAGTTATTTATCCTGACAAAAGCCGCTCTGCCGAATCGGCCTGATTAGATGCTTCACTTAGAAGCCAAAAATGTGAAATCCTGATTTTTGCACTATGTAAGCTTTCTTTCAAAAATATCCCCATGTGAAAGGATTAAGCTTAGAATGATTTCTTTGGAACAACAATGTTGAAATTTCTAATTTACTATAGGAGCAAAATACTAAATTAGCCTTATGTTTTATTTGACATTATGCATATCAAATTGTCCTTTTGTTTTTTCACTTTCAAGCATTTCGTAGCCAAAAACATTTAAGGAATCATTGGGTGTCTAGCTTACAACAACCAATTTCTTCATGGGAGTACTTTGAAGTAGGCTGTTAATACTAGCCACACGGAGTACCCACCCGCATGGGTAACCACATGCCACCCGTAAAAATGGGGGGTAATCATCCACCTAGGTACACACGTAGTAGCTTAACCCCTAGTCACCCCCATGCGGGAGTACCCTGCTTGGGTACTCCCATCAAATGAAGCTTTGAGCCTCTGTATGTTGTATTTTAGTAATTTTCATCATTATTAACATTTTGGGTCACTATTTTATTTTTTTAAACACAAATGTCATATATAGGAGGTTTGGTGGAGGCTCCACTCAAAATTGACGTTCCTAAACTAAGCTTGAAAATGATCACAAAGTCGAAACAACAATGGAATGTTTTTGGCGCACCTCTATGGCCAAAGTGCTGCCTACTATGCAGCCGGGAGGGGAGTACCTGTGAAGGAACTTCCCGAGGAGTAGCTGCAGAGGTACTCCACTACTGTTGGCCTACATGATTGTGTCCTGGCCAGTCAACCTAGCTGGTAACTGCAGAGTACACTCTAGGATGTATACTGTGGCCTACATGATTTGTGCCGTCTTCAACCTAGCTGTTAACTGCAGGTACACATCTGATTGATACTGCTAAGTAACATAGCTACTATCCACCCAGTGGATTGTGTCCTTCGCAAGTACTTATTGTATGTACTGCAGCAATACCTGCACCCAGGGGTAACCCTTAGTAAAGCTTAGAGTAACTGGAGTAGCTAGCTCTGTTACAACCTTGATAGGACATCCTTGCCTGTGTATTGAATTCACTACATATCACAATGTATGGATGCCCCAAAATATCTTGTTTCACCTTTAAATAAAATCAAATTGTGAAATCAATCGAAGTTTCATCATCACCAAAGTGGGTTCAGAGACAGTACAACTTCTGGTAAATGTACTACAGTCTGGTTATGCAATGACGTTTGAGAAAATAATCAACAAGTTAAACATGGTTAACTTTTCCATGTGCCAAAAAGGGACATACTGGAATGGAAAAAAATTGCCATTATGAAAGGACCCCATCACGTCCACAAGTTTTGAAACAATTGGATTTTTTGGGCAATTTCTGTGAACAAGATGCTGACATTTACTCAAGCCGGCCACAATTTACATTCAGACATCAGGGAGGTTTCACATAAATCAGGGAGGTTTAAAGAATTACTGTAACCTAATGGGTCAAAACCTTCCTGAATTGTAGGTTTTGTCAAATTTGTTTGTATAATGTACAAAAAATCATTTAATTTCAGGAGGCCTCCTGAGAATCTGGAGGGTTGCAGCTCTGCTTACTGCCACTTTACCAAACTTGAAAAAGCATGTTGTCATCACTCACAGACCATTGCTATTGTATATATGCTAATCCATCTTTCACCATCTTTTCAACTCACTTGCCAGATCATATCTTACTACACGCCTAAAGTTTACAATGCCTGACTCCCAGTCTGCATGCTTTTGAATTGATGTCGCAAACATGCTAGATACACTACTGTAAATTCTGTCAGGGAGTGAACACCCTTTCGTTTCTGTTCCAGAAATTGCCACAAACTGCAACCACCCCTCCAGAACTCTTCCTGTTTTTTACCGAATGTAAACATCAATCGTTTTTCAAACTCGTGGACTTGATTTCAGTAAGGGTCCTTTGTTCCCCAAATTATGTCAATTTTTTTCATGCCATTATGTCCCCTTTAAGTATTAGTCTGAACCAATTTTCCTGTACGGGCCTTAAAATTAGAGTTTTGTTGCAAACCCACCTACATGTTGATAATTTTCCAATATATCACCTTTAAAGGGGGTGTCCCCCTGAATAGGATTATTTAATGTTTCCTTCCCACCCCAAAACGTTGCACAGGTAGCGTGTAGTGCCTATTCAAATTCCGCCATTGTTTTATAAAACCTTCCTGAAGTGGGCCTAAACATTTAAGCTTCCCAAGATGGCCACCGGAATGAGGCATGTTTTGGTTTAAAGGTCATGGTCCGATCGCTAATAGCCTTGTCCCCAGAAGCCCCCAGATTTTACCCGAACTGGGTCCACATTTTGGGCATCGATAAGAAATCTACTATTTTTTTTTCTCCTTGGACCTTGTTAAATCTTAGAGCCCCTAGTTTGATTTGGGAGGTTAACAGTGAAAATGTGCCCCAGTTTTGGGTCCGACCAATCTTAATTTTTACACATTACTCTATGGTGATTACAAACTCACGTTTTTAGCGCTCCGCATCAAAAGATTGAAATATCGGCGCGAAACTTCACAGCTGGGGTTTTGGAGTGAAGGCAATCTATCAGATGAAAACTTCCTATCCTTAAATTTGGGGCCTCCCCCTTTAATATACTACTATAATTGGCAAATTGTCGGGGTAAGAATATGAGTGCGTGCGAGTATGAGAATTCTGAATTTGTATTTTTGTGCGGACATGATCTTAATTTCAGTGAGAGCGGGCGGTATCCCGCTCCAGGGGACCTAAATCAAAAAAGAAAAACACCCCTCCCTGCACATCTTTTTTAGACATAATAAGAACCATAAGAAAACTATTCATAACCTTTTCCCCACAGTTTCCCCTCGTACTTCCATTTGCAAGAACCACCCAACAATAGTTTTATTACGCTGGTAGAGATGATCTCATCAGTATATATAAAGCGATAATGAGCCGGTGGACAAAGTCAGAACAAGATAGCCTTGATGAATTTACGGAAAGAAAGTTAGTCCAGTATTTACATTTTCCTTTCTACATATCTGACACTTTTTTCACTTCTACAAAAGCATATTTTTTTATTTTTCCCTGGGCAACATCTATGATGCACGATAGTCTACATACATCTACACTCATTTATTATATGATCTTTATTATATCAGTTGATATGAGCGTTGTCTTCCTCTGAACTATCATAGAGTCCGTTTAAAAAAACATAACCCAAGTTAGAAACAGCTATCGGTAAGTGTTCTGGTCGTTCGTGTCCCACAAGTCATTTCGTAATGGCTTGTGTGGTGTCAGGATTTGTTCAACTGTGTAAGCTGATTCGGGGCCCAGCGTGTATCCATGATACGGGACGCTCCTAACATGGCCGCGTTTTTTTTAAGCTGGGTGGCGGATGGGAACGTCAGGGGTTTACCCCTCCTTATTCGACACGGACTGCGATGTCACATGTACAGTTGTGAACTCTCTGTACACGGGACGACGGCTTAAGGTCCACTCCGAAGATCGGATGCTTTTCTAAAATGCTTTCAATTTGCCCAATTCCAAGTGAACCATGGAGGAGAGCGGTAATTCTGTATTTATCAATAGCTTTCGTATACAGATTAAATCCAAAAAGAAACACAAGGTGTCCAAGAGTCCTACGACCCTAATCTAACGACGAACCCGATTTGATGTCACATGTCCAAAAGGTCATGTGCTCTTAAATTGGGTCACTCTGCTGGAGAAGGTCAAAGTATCCTCGACTGAAAATCAGGTCGCAATATTTTTGTGTTGAGATCAAAAGGTTAAACCAACCACTTAATGAACTCTC
>JAMKCH010035276.1:0-20156 GCA_023653785.1 Ophioderma brevispina | reverse complement strand
TAAAGCAACTTACTATACCTATTATCATGAATAATTAAATTTTCCAATTATGACAAGTGAAGGTCTATGCAAAAATATTGATATGCCTGGGCTGAGTCTCAAGTTTGGTTGGGTAGGGACGGATGCGTAGTACGTGCCTCCGAGAATCTGGAAGTAGGGCCCATATCTATTAGTTGTTTTTGCCGAAAAATGGGGACCATGTTAGCAACACCAGCAAGAGATTTTTTAACCGTGACAATTTTGCCATTTTTATTCAAATTTTGACTTTTTTTTTTTTTTTTTAAAATTTGGCTTTAAAATTGTTCATCATATAATGTTAATCATTTATATTTTGATTGCACATTGGAGACCTTTCGTTTCAGTCATTAATTCAGGGGTTCCCAAGGCTACCCATGTGCCAAATTCGGCCCGCCAACCATTGTTTTTTGGCCCTCGCAACTTGCTCAAAAATAGAAAGGATAACATAAGAAATTCAGGTGGCCCTCAAGTAGGGGAGACTGAATATGTTCAGAATTCTTGGCCCTTATCCAAATAATTCACAAAATAATTGAGAACCCCTGCAATAATTTATTGAAAGGTTTAATAAATGTGGTATAGTCAGTATTGTGAAGGCAAGGCAATTCCAAATGATAGGTTACTCAGACGCGATTTGAAGAAAAGAATTTGATTAACTGTCTAGCTTAAAAATTTTCGACAACACCAATAAAAAATATACATTTCTGAAATTGCCGTGTTATTAAAATTGCGGAAAAAAAAAAACAAAAAAACCCATTTCAAAACAGTATAGGCGCCCCCTACCAACAATCCCGGGCTCAAGAAGGGCCAAATCGAGTAAAGTAGGTAAAATAATAAAAGGGGAAATATTTTGGTCGCAATTAATACGTAAATCGATTACAGTCATGCAAGATCTTATGATGTAAGGGTGAAGTACGTTCTAAGAAGGTCACTTGGTTATGAAGACTTGCAGTTTTACTCTTTTTTAAAGCGGCCAATTTAAAAACTAGGTTCATCGTAGACTGACAGGTAAACTTTTTTCCAAAGTTTCATTCAAAAGTCCGTTTTTTTTAAAGGTGTTTCAGTCCAGTGCAATCGTGCGTAATATGTTTGAATGATATGTTATCTTTGTCCTAGATAACCCATGGTCATCCGCAAAACATCTTTTTATTTAATCCGTTCTCTCTGAGATGAATAAAAACAAAAATATTTAAATTTTGGTCCATGCAGTGGCGAGCCTATCTTAAAGGAAATAGTCATAATTCTGAATGATTTGGAAAGTTGGAAAATGTGGTATGGATGGAAAGTTTAAGTAACGTTAAAATTACAATAAATCAAAAATTAAGTTGAAAAATTGTCACATTTGTTGGTATTTGCCCTTTTAATTTCCCGCCAATAGCTTACTCGAAAAACGATTCCGACAAAATCACATCGCAGAAATGGTGACGTCAAAGTGATGACCATCCAGAATTTACGTCGTTGTGACCATCATATCGCAGTGTTGCCACTTCAATAATAATTTTAAACACAACGAATGAAACAAAAGATGGTCATTTGTACTTTTTTCTAAATTTTTAGTATTACTGTCATGTAATCAATCAATATATTATAGTGTCAGCAATAACAATTGAGTCAACACGATGTTTTTTGGTCATCACTTTGACGAGGAAAGACAAAATTGGGCGCTTTTGCTCAATGAAGCAGCGCGTGGCCTGGCGAAAAATCCGCCCGTTTGTTTCGTATATGTCAAAAAAGCAAAAATTAAAATGCCTCGATTTTGTTAATTTTACATCCAAATGCTTATTTTTTTAGGGAATTAGTGATGTATGAACTATGTTTATGAATGTAAGTCAAACGGAGCTTGACAAAAATCTTGACATATTTCCTTTAAGAGTTGCTCCAGACAGAGGGCGGCGCCAGGGGGATAGCATTGGCAAATCCAGCTATTACGGCAAAATCACAAAACTTTTGGCCAAAATTGGTTGACAACTTGCAACTTTTGGATTGTTTTCTCCTAAAATTGCACTTCTTTCCCATCCTCCCGAATTTCACTAAAAGAAACAAGAAGTCTGGCTGCGGCACTGCCAGGGGAAAACAGATTACAGAATGGCACCAGGAGACAAAGTATATAGAATGCACGTGACATCTCAGGCTCTATAAGCTGTGCCCGGAGAAGGAGCAGAATTTGCACAAATACTGTAATTTGTTATAATTTCCCCCCAGTTTGAAAAAGATCTTTCAAATAACTATTAATGTGTGTTGGTTTTATTTTGCACGAAACGCACTTAAAAATTGAATTCACCCCCTCCGATCGGAACCACCGGTGAAAGTTGATATGGACATGGTTTCGGGCTGGTGTTTTCAAAGCTATAGGGGCATTCGGTGATAGAGAAATTGGGGTTCTTGGTGAAAGGCAACCACAATTGCACCATTAAATTTGTAAATGTTAAAAAAAGGGGGGTCTTTGGGGGTGACAGTTTGTCCCACATTTTGTTAAAAAAGTAAGGTCTTTTGGTGAAATGAAAGATTTCAAAATGTAGAAAAATGGGAATCTTGGGATAGCGACAGTAAATTTAAAAAAAATATAGGATCATTGGTTGACAATGTGTTAAAAGCCTAACATTACGCGTCATCATCTAAATTGACCCCCCCACTTCAACATGTTTAATAAGGGAGTAGTGTAGATATCCCATCTATGGATGCTGGTCCTCTCGGCGCCCCTTAGAGAGGCCCACCCATACAGGACACATGGCGCAGCAGTTCTGAGGGGCAATGCAACCGTGCATCGGGGAAGGGGGAAAGCAAACCCGGTCCCCCCCGGGGGGGAAGGGATATTCGTCCCGATCGAAGGGTAGCGCCCCCAAAGCGACTGATTTTTCATGATTTCCCATAAAATGTGACAAGTCAGATTCACAACTCACCTTTTTTCCCAAGAGGGACCCGCGCACTGGAACGGGGGGGGGGGGGGGTGGCGCGCTACTCCCTAAAACTAATAGGGGACGGCGATGTGCGGCACTATTGACCCTTTTTTTAAACCCTGTGTCAAGAAAGACCCTTTTTAAACTTGCTGTTAATGAAAGACCCCTTTTTTAACCTTTTTAACCTCGTATGAAAGGACCCCGCCCCTTTTTTTCTTTACTCTCAGGTGATGCCTCCATTTTTAACTCAAATGTCCCGTATGGACCCACTTATATTTCCATTCATGGCTCTTACGGAAAAGGGACCCCTTTAATGTTATAAACTAGTAACTGAGGTTTGAAATGGTTAGCAATTTGCCCGAGGAATGACCCCCTTTATTTCTAAAAATGGAGAGCTCAGTGATTCACCCCAAGAATGACCCCCTTTTTTATTTTTTTGCACAAAATGTGAGAGGCTCAGTGATTGACCCCAAGTTGGCATCCTCCTTCAACAAATGACCCCCTTTTTTTCCTTAAAGTCCTCAGCGAATGCCCCCTACTTTGCCAAAGTCCAATCGCCGCCACCATCAAGTCACTTTCATGTATGAGTGCCCCCCCCCCCCCCCCGGGCGCCATGAGGGTCTTTGGGAGGGCGTGCATCGCACATTGGTCGCAAATGTTCACGTGGCCGGCGTCATAGCTCATGTTGAGATGGTGGCAAAAATCTTGACAGCTCTTGACCTAACACATTTGAGGAATACACAAGGGCAAATAAAGGAGAAGGCTTGGAGAAATATTGTCTGTCTGCAGTTTTGCGTTATGTGAAGAGTGATCAGCCCGTTTAGTGACGCTCCCATTCGAATCAGCTAGCGGTTGCCGCGCGAAGCGCGGGGCAACGGCTAGTTACAATGAATAACTATGCCAGGCTCAATTCCTAATAAGCAACCTTTATTGTGATGGAAAACAAAGACATTCAGTTTCATGTTATTTTTTGTGGTTACACCTGATGTTTTGAAGTTATGGAAAAATCACATTGCATGGAACACCAAGTACAGTTATCATAATTGCCGTCCTTTAAATGGAAATTCTTGTCCAATTGCAATTAAGACCCATATCACTATTGTGGTGTAGTAATATCTCCACACTGCCGGTACAACAAGTGTGCTGTTACACATGCAATATTAGTCTGCTTAATGAATGAGTTCTATGCTATCAGTGATAAAATATACATACAAACACGGTAATGTGGAGCACAAGTATATAACATTGAAGTATTATTTTGGTTATAAATTAGCTAGAGAAGTCATTCTACAGTGGAATATGTCAAGCAAAATTTTGCAAAACTGACCCAACCAATCAGAAAGAAAAACTCTTACATAGATACCATACAAAGCTTTGGTGAGGACTAGTCTCATTTAGTGCAAGCAGGGAATGTCACATCACCAGGGACCAGTGCAAGTTATAGGGTATTTATATCACTGACCATCGGCCATGGAAATATGAGACTCCTGAACTCAACAGCTCAGTTCAGTGCAGCTGAAAGTTGTAAACAATGGATGGGGCTGTCTACACATAATTAAGATATGTGTACCAATGCTTGGGTTTTGGTCTCAATCAGGATTAATCTTCTTGCTGAGCAGAGATGAAGAGAAAAAAAGTATACAATAGACTTGAATACCTTGCAGACTTAATTTAAAACAAGAGAAAAATTAAGGATCAGGAACATCCTTTGAAATAAATTGTTTCTTTAGCAGGGGCAGATATGAAAACCTCCAAGTTTTTTTAGGTGAAGGCGGGGGACGAGGCAATGGATCACGAAATGCCACTTAAAGTAACATGACATATTTCACAAAGAACAGGAGGTAGTAAATCAATGATTCAGAATTTGTTGAGAAATGGGAGAAAAAAAATGATCCAAAATGACACCGCAGATTCAGAATTGTTTTCACTGTTTGCTTTTACCATGACAATGCAGTGTTTTCATAGTGTGTGAAGATGGGAAAAAAAGGAACCATTCCCAAAATAAATAAAATGAACAACCTTTTAAAACCAGTAATTTACCGGTTGTCGTTTTTGATATATGTCATTGATTTTGTTTGACAGCACTGTTTTTTTTTAATGTGATTTCATTGTGGGAAATGAAAAGGGGGAAAAAGTGAAAAGAAAGAAATGCACTAATATTTGATCAAACATGACAACCGAGTCAAATCCTTCCATATTAATTGTATAGCATTACTGGTACATATCTGTGGTTTATTGTGATAGTCATATTAGCATTGTATGTTCTCTTGTTACTACATGTGACTCAGTTTTGCTGTAGCCTAAGGGGTGAATGACCTGTGATGTAAACATTGGGACAGGGAGTAGAAACCCTGTACTACATTGGATGATATTGAAGAGCCAATATTGATTCATGCACAAGACATCTCTGCATTTTTGCATGGAACTTGTTGTTAGGCCTAAATAAATGTATGTTTAGTTATCCACATTTCGCTGGGATATTATTGGTTAATCGCATGTTTCCCTTTTTAATCAGAACATTTTACACATTATATTAAACTTGATGTTATTAGGTGGTAGAGACTGCTACAATTGTTGCTGATGTTCTAAATAAACTGTGTCAAGTGAAATATCTTTAAGTAATTTGTAGTAATAACAAATTGGGAAGAATTCCTTATGTACTCACTTTCACATTCTACAGGAAACAATTTTTTTATTGATGGGTTAATCTTAAGACCAAAAAGTAAAACAAGAATTTGGTACATATAGAACTTTGAAGGGGTACAAGTGGACCCCCCCAAAAAAGGGAACCAAGTATGAGCTATCAAAATATGTTGGTAGATAAATATCAGGGTCAATAAAAATGGTTAGAATTTGATTCAGGTAGAGGATAACAAGCAAATACTATTTTTTTTTTCAACAAACTTCCAGTATGCCGTTTCAGGTTCCTAATTTCACAATTTTAAGATTTGGAAGTTTTAAGTGCAGTAAAATTGGGGGTAAATTGCAAATTTGAAGAAGTAATGCTGTGACCACAACAAAATCCTTAAAGGTCCATGGCCCGATCGCTAATAGCCTCTTCCCCAGAAGCCCTAGATTTTACCGGAAGTGGTCAACATTTTAGTATCAGAAGAAAGCTACTATTTTTCTCATTTACCCTGTGAAATCTTTAAGCCAAAAGATGTTTGGTTTGGAAGTTATGAGCGAAAATGTGCCCCATTTTGGTCGACCAATATTAATTTTACACAGTACTCTATGTAGTCTTGTTCAAGACGCTCGGCTATGTCCCCTTTCGAGGTACATCCCCCGTGTATGATCAGTGGTATTGACCTAGCGAGCTAGTATTGACCCTCTCCCCCCGTGCCTTAGTCTATGTAAACCCTAGCTCGAACACGTCTTAGCCCGGGCAAAGCCGGGGACTACGACCCCCAATATGGAGTGTCCAGTCAGAGTACCTCGGACTATGTAAACCCGTACACATGGCATATAGAAAAGCCTAAGCCTAGTCCGGCGGCCATGTAAACTTGTACACATGTCACAGTATATAGAAAAATGGTCTTGGAAATCTATTTCATACCTTCCATTTTATATACACGAATCACTCCCGTTTATAAACGAATTACTACCGTTCGCAATTCAACACTGTACCACTACCCGAATCTCCTTCCACATTAGAAATTGCTAAATACAGGAATCGCTCAATGCGAGGCGGAGCCGAGCGTCTTGTTATTTTTGGATTTCAAACAACTTGATGGGCCGAACCAATTATGCAAATGAGCACAGTAGCTTGTACTCATTGGATAAACGATGTCGCTTCATGTTGTCAATCATGAGTATAGCCGGAGCAATTAATGAACGGGTCTGGTGACTGGTCAGGTACGGTTTATTTTGCGTGTGTTAATGTACAAAGGTCACGTTTCATGAATAAATAATTAATCTCGATCCCATACGTCATTGCATCGTATCTTTGATTGGCTACTAAAACTTGATAATTCATCGTAGCCGGTATATGGGAAAAAACATACACCCCCGCGAAGACTTTTTCCCCACATGTGGAAAAAAATTTTACAATAGCAAGACGCTTCGCCTGACAGGAAAATTCATCTGCGTGCCGGGTAAGACTCGTCTTTTCCACATTGCGTTACTGAATGAAGACCGTAGCACTGCACTGGCATTGTTGGTTGGTGGGATTCTCAGCCGAGTTTGGATTTTAATAACAGTAATAGGCTATGATTTCAACAGTTTGCTAGTGAAATAATTCAAGCGAAGCGTCTTGACCGAGACTATACTCTATGGGGCTTACAAAATCACGTTTTTAGCTCTCGTATCAAAACGGATTAAAATATCGGTGCGAAACTTTACAGATGGGGTTTTGGAGTGAAGGCCAATCTATCAAGATGAAACTTCATGTCCTTAAATCGGGCCATCCCCCTTTAAAGGTGGCTAACCCAATCAACAACCATGTGACCTCATCTCACCACTTTGCTCGACCAAAAATGAGATTTTGGTATCTGAAGAAAGTTCATATCTTTCTCGTTACCCCAGTGAAATTTTCGGCCAAGTGTTTCCTTTTGATGTTATGAACAAAAACGTCTCCAAATGTGGTTGACCACATTAATTAACACACACTGTCCTGGGCCAAGTTTAGTACCATATATATTTATGCTTCTACTATCCAAACACTTGGACCGATTTTCCCTTTTCCCTCAAAATATATGATCAGATGTTTTTGGTGATAGCTTCCATGTGGAGTGAAACCTAATTTGAAAAAAAAAAAAAAAATTTCAGGTCATGATCGGGTCACCCCAGCCACCTTCAAGGGTTAAAGTTCAGTAACTGAAATAGGCATGCATGTGTGTGAGTGCACATGTCTGTTTGTGTGTGACAAGTGCAAGCATGCATGCATGTGTGCATGCATGTGTAACAGAATATTTAGGGAATAAAACAAACAAATAATACCACATTTCATAATGGCACACACTCAATTTTTGTTGTTGCTATTTTAGTTGGTTGATTTTGAACGAACCATAACTCCCTCTATAAATAATCTTTGTATTGAAAACAATTTTTACAATTAAAATAGGGGATGCCCGATCTGTACAGGTAAGTTTTCATCAAGCATTCTGTGAATTATGTGGCCTTTTTGGAAGTTAAATTGATGACCTTTATGAGGCATAATCTTTTGTTTTTAAGAGCAAAACATTTTGATTAGTCATATTTCTCCACATAATTCTTTAACATATTTATCCATAGTGCACCATTAAACGACAGTTGACACTTGTTATTTCCCCACCAACCAGTTACACTGTATATACACACACATAACATGCAGTGAAATATTAATTATTTCGTTAGACCAAATCAAAACCCTAACACCCTCCACATCCCTTTCACACTTATAGGCAATACCCTGCCGCCATGCAGCCTCAACCGTGGCAGACCCATGAATGGAAAACCAACCGTCATTAACAGAGTGTGTTTTTCCATTATATTTCCAAGTGTTAGAAAATAGGGGGATCACTGTCTCTCCATCACCCCTGGTATTGTGCTTTATTGACGAACGAGGCGACTCAATTGAACTTGATGCGTAGAGCCCCGGAGAGATGACTCACAATATTTTGGGTCATGAACGAGGATGGTCAATGAATGTGTAATATTTCAGGAAGAGATGTGAACATAAGCAGACCAGCCAAATTCATTTTTTTGTGAAAGAGCTGATTAATTGGTTGCCTCCAGGGTGCATTGTGATTCTGAGACTGGTCACAAAAGACTTGTTAAAAAAAGAAAAAGAACACTTCCCTAACCCGAGTTAGTGGTAGATGAAGATGTTGATTAATAATTTGTATGCATTACGTTTTTTGATAGGCACTCTACTTGGATTAGAATATCGAGCTTGGCTTTTCATGTGCTGAATTAGCAAAAGTAGGCTAAAGGAATGAGATTGAGGACTGTGGTTAGGAACATGTTCTTGGTCTAGACATAAATTAGTGTATCAGAGCATGGAGCACAAAGAAAAGTTTACGACATGGTTTCAGAATTGACTGAGGTTTTAGTGCCAAAGTGTGAAAAAAATCATATCGGAGCAAATATAACCATGTTTAATTTTAAAGATGTCATTTCTAGGGTAAAATTATCCATAGATTATGAATTTTTAATCGAAAACCCTATATCATACACTATTTTGCTACAAAATATTGATTTGTGGCCAATTTTGTCCAAAAATCGCACTTTTCGGGTGACAAAAATTTTCACCTACCAACTTTGAATACTTACAGAGGCTACAATATACATATATATGACCCTTTATAATGTTAATATATCAGTTAAAGGTACTCACTAATGGATTCAAGTATTTATTTTAGAAATTATTTCATAATTTTCACACCAGAACCATTCAAATTTGACATGTCCCGTGACAAACGACATTCAAAATTTAGCACTTTTGAACAAAAATTTAACTTTGCACAATCACATCTCTGGAAAGGAAGGGTCTACAGTGATGATTTACCTGTCAGTTAATGCAGAATTTAATGTGCTTCAAATTGATGCCTAACTTGGTTCATTTCAAGTATAGGAATAATTCCAAAAATATAAAAACGTTTCCCCTACCCCTTGATTTTTCCAGTGCGTGAAAAAAATATTGCCGTTCAATAAAATTGGAATTACGAGAAAACTAAAAGAGCTATAGGCTTGAAAATGTAATCGATTATGCCCACAGCAAGTCCCTACATAGTAATGGAATTAACTTTTTTAAACCCTAAAATTTGAGAAAATTTTTTTTTTTCAATTTGTGGAATCCAAATTTTGCCTAAAATTCGGCGTTTCGAAAACCCGCAAAAAAAAAACGAAGCGGGTGAGATTGTTGAAAAGTTAATCGATTATGCCCAAAACATATTCCTACAAGAATATAAAATTACATTTTTGTCAAATTGCAAAATATTTGAGTAATTTTTTTTTTCAAAGCAAGATCAATTTTCAGGCAAATACCATAGTTTCTATGGGGCTCGGCCTTGCGCAATACCCCAAAATGCGATATCTTGGAACTCTCAAACATTTTTGCAATTGTTTTACTTCACATTTGATTCTAACACAAAATATAACCTAGCAAACTTTTTGGTTCTCATTGTTTATAGCCTTCTTCATATTTTTACACTTTTGGCAGTAAAACCATAAGTCAAATCTGAAACCAAGTCTTACCTTATTACTAAAATAGACCAAGCTTTGCAATGTTCAGAGGTACTTGGTACATAGTGATTTTCAAGGTAAATGAATCAAAAATGGCAAATAACCAGATTTAAGGCATTATTGGCCAAATGGTATAAATATTATGATCCTTGCAAACAACGCATAAGCTAGCCAAACCAAATTATTCCATAGGTGATTAGTGTGTATTTGTTTATGGTTGTATGGAAACTATCGTAGTGGCAGTTTTAATGCAGCGTGCATAGTATGGTGAAATCCAGCAACATGAGTTCAGTTGAACAATAAGCCAAGTGCTAGCTTGGGGTTTTTGTTACATCTTAATGTGAATAACTTTCAAAGAAGTGTCATTTGAACATGGGATTATTTAAGCTTAATTTTGCCTAGGTTCTCTGTTAGATCTCATGACGTTGTGGTGGTTGAAATTCAGATTCAACTGGTTAGCCACAAAATATTTTTGTTCCTCTTCAGCTTTTACCTGGAAAGCTCTCCCTCCACACATCCAGAAATTGAACTTATGACCCATCCTAAAAAAAAAGAGGTTAAACTACTACCTCAGTCCCAAGCCGTCAACACTAGCTTATGGATTTGCTGTTAATATCATAATTTTATGTTGACAGAAATGTATAACAAAAACTGAATAATTTGATCTATTTAAAACTGATTTTGCTTGATTGCATTACAAAATAAGAAATTGTAGGCATGAAATTGATATTCATCAATTGAATAGGAATACAAGAAAATTTGATATATGTGATTGATAGTAGTGCTATAACTATACATTTTTATCCGGTAGGGCATGATGAGGATTTGAAATAGGAGAGCATGACTCCCTATTTCTTTCATCATGTTCTTATATTTCATTATCTCATTTGAGAGGGCTAAGCAAGAAGGGGGAGGCTCTGCCAGTTTTCTGCTGTGTGATCTGGGGGTCAACCACTATCCATGCACCTATCTTTTAGCATTACCTTGTTGTATAACTGCTGTTTTAAAGGTGCTTCACCCGATGGCAACATAAATTGTATGTGTTCATAGAAAAGTCCAATATATCTTAATTCCAAAATTTCTTTGAATTTGACAAGTTTCAATGTGAGTACTGAGTAGTATCTACACGTAATACAATAGCCGTATATTACTGTATCTTTTTTCCAGTAACCATAGAAACCATATTTAGCTTTGTAGCATATACATGACGGAAGATATCATCCAAAATATTTTGCAGCTGAGATGAGAAACGTACAAGGTTTCTAATGATACTGAAAGTCAGCCTCTGGTTTAATGGGGGTGAGGATTGAGCAGGGGTGTTAAGGGTCATTGTCAGAGGGGGAAGTTCCCAGTTTTTGAGGCAGATTTTCCCTGTTGGAGGTGGTTTTGAGGCAGATTCTCCTGTTGGAGATGAAAAATTTTTCACTGTGCACAGGGCCAATAAAAAAAAGGCTGATTAGCTGATTTTCAAGGTTTTCTTCCTGGTCAGAGCTCTGGAGTTGTCCCCGCCTGTTATGCACTGGGATTGAGTGAATGCTTGAGATGATACCAATTCATACTGCCAGAAAGCCAAAAAAATAAAAAGGAATAAGGCTGCAGTCACACTGAAACTCTTGCAAAACATTAAAGAGTGAAATACATACATGTTAATTATCTAATAGTGCAAAGTAATTAATCGTTAAAAACAATAGTTTACAGGGAGAAATATGGAATCTCTTTATAATTAGTGTGGAAATCATGAATATCAACTAAAATATCATGTTATAGACATGAATCATAAAATTTCAAATCATATATATCCTACCCATGGATGTTTCTCAACAAAAATTTGTCATGGACCAATACTAATGGGCAAATGAATCAAGTGTAAGATAACTCACCCTCACACTCACGCATACAGATATTGTTTTTAGTAATTGCTCGGAAACGCAACGCAAGCACATGGAGCGTTAAAAACAGATGTAAATATTTAAGGTAACATCTCTGAGAAAGGGGTGTGGAAAGAAAAATGGCAATATGTGTTGAGACTGAGGCTCTCAGATGCTGAAGACGGTGATTTGAGTGATAAACAAAGATGACGAAGAAGCAGGAAGATGAGTCATGTTATGTTCGTTCCCAGAAACAGTTCACTATGGTTACATCTTTGCTTTTTGTTAGGTGGAGATGACAATAAAGCTATACTAAATGGTTGCTGTTTGAGCTTCCATTTTACTGAATAGTTCAAGCACTGAAACCGTGTATTTGGTTGTTAGGATTGGCAGGTTTGAAATAAATCTTTAGGGAGCTTTCAGTCACCTAGCACCTCACTGCATGATAACACAGACCTTTGAAAATAAGGAGCGGGAAGCAAGGGAGTGCCAAGGCATTTTCTTAGGGGGAGAATTTGGGACCTTCTCCATAGACGGTGTACAAAGGGTCAGTTCATTGGGGGTGCTGGCAGGGGAGCAAGGGTTCTGAGCAGGGGTACTTTCCCCCTTCCACCGCCCCCGCTGGTTACGCCACTGCCTATAGCATCCATTACTCAAGGTATAACATTAGTCAATGTATATATTATTCAATACCCTGCAATCAAAGATCACCTTTTAGACAAAAAGACCTGCATAATTTAAGATCTATGGTACAGTTCTGTAACAGACTTGAAGCACCTGAAGTAAGATTTAATGTGGTTCATTGACAAATTTAATCCTATCATTAAAAGTATTCTTATCAAATATAGCCTTTCTTCTCTCAAATAATGGAATACTCATCCTTTGTTTTGTTTTTAGCCATTAAAAAACTACTTTCACCTCATTTTTCAAGTCACATGCATGTACCAGTGCATGCTTGAATATTACTCATCCCAGCTATAAAACCTCTACCTTGAAGACCTGGCATCTTGGTACTTACAAAAGACAAACAAACAAGAAGCTCCTTGACCAAAAGGCAGCTTTGGTATATAGGACCAGCTTGTGCATTCACTTTCCCCAACAACTTGTCTTGTCTTGTGCTGCCTACCAGACGTAAGAGTATTCAAATTGGTCTAATGCCGGTTTGGAATCAGCACCCACAGGCCAAAGGTGGATATCATAACAGAGGAATGTGCAGTTGATATGGTGATGTTGAATCTCGTCACGCCACAGCCCGATGAGAGACGGGAAGGGGGAGGATATGCCGAGCATCTCGCCATGTAAATTAGAACTCGCAAAATATGATTTGAGCCTGCGAGAATTTCTCTCATCGGTGTTATCATCATTAGCGATATGGAAGGAGATAAAACAGTGCACGGGCTGTCAGGCTTAATCTGCCAAAAACTAAATAACAAAATTGGAAGCAGTGAATTACTTGCGAATATTACTCATTGGTTGACAAATGTTTTATTCATCAGTGTAAATGAGCGTGCAAACTTGATGAAGATACAAAATTAATGAATGGGTTGGCGCAATGTGGGGCAGACTCATTTTGTTTGATTCACTATTTGGTTTTGCCTCCTACATGCATCCTCAATCATTCTATGTGGTGGCCTATTTTTCTTTGTACTTTAATTGGATGTATATGTTCAATTCACATGTGGCTTATAAAATTATTTTAGGGTGAATGAAAAACTAATAATATTATAGGAGCTTATAGGTCTCATCTGGTAGATATCAAAGTTCAAAATTCATTATAAAGAATATCAAAACCATATGTAAATATTGAGAAGGTAAACAAAAAAGAAACATGATTTATGATCTCTCTGCAAATGATGTTATAAACATTTTGATGGTTTAAAGGAGCCAGTTTAAGCAATTTCAGCAGTAACAAAAAATATTTAAATTTATATGGGAGCAAACTTACACCAGGTGAAATATGAACTAGTTTCATTAGTTTTTGAATTAAATTTACTTAAAAACCGTAAGAGGTGGGAAAACATGGCATGGCATGAAGATTCAATTTAGATATATATTATGCCTACCATCTGCTACCATTTATAGAACAAGTGTAGTGGAAATGCACTCTGACTGCAGTTATATTTTGAGCTATAAAGCACTGTATAGCGTACAATTTCACCTGAATTGCAAACGTGCAGGTCCCATTTCCTTCAGAAAATGTCACGATAACACTGATTTGATGTTGAGTAAAATCTGTGTTTTACTCATCGTCAACCTCATGAAAAAGGCCTTTTGTTTGGCATGTTTGAGAAAGAGATAAAAAGACTGCTGCAATTCTAATCAATAAATTATATTTTTGCACAACATTTAATCATGAGGGAATCTTCTATTTATGTTGTTTGCAGGTAAAATAAATAATTGGATGGGTAAATCATTAATAAAAATTGCTGCATTTTTGTCACTTTCTCAAAACTGCATCAAATGCAATAAAATTACATATGTAGATGGCATGAAGGATGGAGTAAAGGAATGGTAAAGGAGCTTGTGCTGCCGTATATGCTTATTTTTTAAACAGGGTCTGGGTCCTAAGGTTTATTGTAACATTGTTGTTGTTAAGATGTAATTTTCCATTTGGTTTGAATGTTGATTGTAACATTTTTTCTCCTCTCTCTCTTTTTGGCTATAGGCCCAAGACTTGGATAAGAATATGACTGTTTTCCAATACTAATAATGAGGAGGATGGGGAGGAAGATGAAATAAAACAGCCCACCAAAGAATACAAGCCCTTGAGCATCCTGTCAGAAAATAAGATCGATACGGCATCAGAAAGCAACTTAATGACAGGTCCACACTTATTAGAAAGACTTCATATGCATGTATACACACTTCAGGGGAAAATCAAACCAAAAACATGACCAATGGAATTGATGTAAAGCACTTCTTAATTAAGCACACTGGATCAAACTTCAGTTGTATAGTAAGGTGGCATGAATATGCGTTTAGATATTTAAGCCTGATATCGTAACTTAAGGGACATTCATAGATCTGTGTACAATGGCCCCTTTGGTTTGTGTGCAACTTGAGATTTTTGAATTAATTATAGAGCACACCTTCACTGTACACATATCCCAATAAAAAAGACCAATGACGATCGAGTATTTTAGTCTGATCTGGACTATACACAATCTTTACACCTTTAAATGTTTCATTTGCCCATTATCTATTCCAGCTTATCAGGTGTTTAATACAGGTTAGAGACATTTAATTATGGTATTGATTTTTACACATGGTTAAGTGGTACTATATTGCTGTGATATGAAAATCACTGTATTCTATACTGAAAGATTAAATAAATGCAAGCATTTAAATAGCCTTTATACAAGTAGTCTCAAAGCGCGTTTACATATTATTCCGCTGTCACTAAGATTAACCACATTTTTTCACATATTGAAAATCGGACAGCAATTACAACGGCGCACGTATGATTTCCCCCTAACAGCTCCCCCTTTACACCTGGGTGAAGTGAGGCAAGCGAGATAAAGTGTCCTACCCATGACAAAACAACACATTGGCCACGGAGGGGCTCGACGCACCAACCTACTGAGCATGATCCGTGCGTTTTCCCATCTGGACCACCATGCTCTCAAAGCAGATTGGTTTTCTTCCTTTGAGGTAAAATCGTTGAAGGAGCCTAAGAGGCTTAAAACTAATAACGTAAATTAAGTTTTTGAAAGATGTAGCGGTTCCTTCCTCAGATCTCATGGAGTGTCCCTTTTCAAGTAGTGGATCGTGCCACAAATTGCGTCAAATTTCTAAAAACCTGAGGCTAGATTTGTGAATCAGGATACAGGTGTTCAGAAACTACGTTTAAAAAGTCACTTATTTCATTGGCTTTTTAAGGATGAGTTTGGATCAAAAATGTATCCACACTGGATAACAGGTTACATTTTTTGTGTTTCTAGAATGTGCATACTTTTCAAGAGCAGTGCAGGAAGCACAGATTTAAAAAACCTTTTGAAAATATTGATGACCAATGTTATAGTTTTTGGTGAAATCTGTTTATTTTACAGGCTGACCTCAGAGATTTCCTAAATATAATTTTGTTTGTTGAGTAATTAAAAATAGTCATCTCGAACTCAGATAATCACCTTAAATGCTTAATTCCAAAGTGAACTCAGACTTTTCTCGTTTTCATCATGCAGTAAACATTTATGCACAGTATAAACAGGCCATAGATACCATGTATTCCAATTTCGGGATCTGAATTTTATAACAAAGTTGGATATGTTGCTATATGAAGGACTTCGAATGAGCTAATTTTTAATTTCATTCAGACACAGGGATTAGTAATGGACAAGCAGTTACGTCTAATGCAAAAACATGATTTGTTTGAAAATAGAGTGCAACCCTCATCGGGAATCTCTGAGTCCAGCCTTTAAATGGCTGTAAAATATCTTAATACATCTGTCCCCATAAGCATGTTTGTGACCTAACCTTATCTCTACCTTATCTCTTCGCTCCTTCAACCCCACCTCGATGCCCACCATCACTGATACATGAGCTTTTCATACCACAATGAGTCCATTTGTATAGTAATTTTTCTACAATTATTTTGCAAGTAGTTAAAATGGTTTGTTTATCAAAGTTCCTATTCTCGTTGTGTAGTCAAGAGAATTCCATACGTGGTCTAATGGAACAAATTGATCAAATATCATACTCATCTCCACAAAAGACACCGCAGAATATAGTAATTTAAAGGATGCACTTTTTAAAAAGATATCATGAAGCTTACAAAGGACGGTGCTAAATAATGTACCTTTAAACTTTCCTCAAGAATTTCTTTAAGGCTATGAACCCATAATGGGAACTTGTGGTCTATAAATACCCTGCTCTGCTGCTTCCCGCCCCCTTTCATGGTATTCTCTTCTCTCCTTTTCCCAAACATTACATTTACAACATCTGAAATCATTTCCAATGCATGTTGCTATTGCATATAGTGATATAGTTAATTGGTATGTTCATGCAAAATTATGAATTTCTGCATGAATAAAAATGGCAATGCCGGCTGCATTCTCTTAAACAAAATAACCCATACACATCTTTGTCTTTCAATTTTGGGTTAGTTATTCTGTGAAGCAGAGAAATATTCCGTTGTAATAAATACAGATAGTCAACTGTATCATTCTCATTATCATGACTGTAAATGATATACTATATAAATAGTAAGCCAAAACGGGGGAGAAAATCACAAACCATGAATTAACTTACCGTGAGCATGACAATAATGCTAGTATTAAAGAATTCATAACCGAACTAGCGTACCCAAATTTACTATGTTATTGTACTCAGGACTGCTAAAACATTGATTTTGTTGTACGCGTTTGGACATGCCATAAAAATTTTCCTTCAGGGTAGGGAAATAATGCGGATTGACTGTGTGACGTTTCTTAAAAATGTCATTGCTGGGAGGGAAGAAAAACTCATCGTAAAGGACATGCTCATGTTTGCAGATCAATAGATCCTTTTGGAATTAATAAATTGCTCTGTGCTAAGAAATGTCATATTTGTCATATCAAAATTATTTGATATGATTATGATTATTGCCAGGTGAAGGGACAAGAAGCTAGGTCGTATTTTTCATGCCTGATGTTTCGTTGTAGTTGTAATCCAAGACATTTTTTTCGCGTACTGTTAATCTCACTACATTACTGTACATAATATGTGTACCACAGTAACAATGGAGTACGCCATTGTTGTTGTGTTACATGTGCATATGGGAATAAGCTTACACATGCAATGATTGATTAGTTATATATGGTGACATTGTGCTGACTGCCTAGAACGTTTACAGTCATACGCTTGATTCTGCCAAGTAAATGCTTCTACAACAACTAAAAATTGAGAGTAAAGTAAGGGTGGTAGGTTGGTTTGTTTCTTCCAACAGGTTTGCAAAAACAAAAGCAAACATGTGTAATGCTCTTTCATCAAAGCAGTTGGAGGCTGACTCGTAGATTTCTCGATGAGGGCGTACTCATTTTCAAAGAAATCATGTTTTTTGTCATATACATAGGGCTTGTCCATATACTAATTCACTGGTGAAATAACAAGTCAAATCGAAGTCCTTCATAATCATATAGAAAATCACAACTTTGTTAGAACATTCCGGATCCGGAATTTTGTTATCACGGTATCCTTGGCACTGTTATCCGTGCATACAGTAAATGTTCACTGCAAGGCTGCATTTAAAAACGACATCGGAATCGTCATCTCTAACTTTGGATTTAAGAATTTGACGTGACTATCTTTAGTTCTAGTTGACGATATTTGATTATCACACGAAAAATATATATTTCGAAATCTCGAGTCAGCCTTTAAGTTTGGAAAGTTTAAAAATTATTTTTCCTAAAGATGTAAAACATTGTCCTATGCTATTCACTCTACCAAACTTGTCTGAGTATCCATCCATAAAATCCAAAGCTAAGATGACTTGTCATTTTTATTGCACAACATGTTGATTTGAACACACGAAAAAGAGAAGTTGACCATACATGATTCAATAGGGAAAAAGTGATTATTGGGGTGAATGTATGGGGGTGTGTGGGGAGGGCAGGATAGGGTCAAAAGATTTAATAGTAGAAACATAAATATACACTGCCTAATTACGAGTTCTGTTTGATTATATTAGGAGGTACCCGTGGTGGCACCAGATTCTCGTTTTCGGGGGGGGCAGTAAGTAAAAAGTTTGGGAGGGGGAGAAGGAAAATATCAAAAATTTGGCAAAAAATCCATAAATGTGGAGAAAAACGGGGGGGGAGAAGAAAAAAACAATGAAATGGGTAGTTGTCCCTGCCCTCCCCATTGTTGCCGCCACGCTGAGGTGTGTAAGGGACATGTAGGTTATGTTTGGTTGAGGGCCATGAGAGTGTTGTTGATTGATCAGGAACACTATGAAAGAGTCGACCCCCTTGCCGCATTCTACTTTCGCTCCTAATCCTCCTTGTCTCATTCGTATCGTTTTTCTGTCTAATGGAAAGGATAAATGACGACACTTGCGCTTCTATTTGCCAGAAGTCGAACCGAGTTTTGTTGGACGCCTTCCACTCCATACGCCTGGAAATATCACCTTTTTTCCTCAGCTGTCAGCACCGTAAAACAGTGATTCCTGTTTACTGTTTTCTTCATACCTGCTATCCAGGAACTCTCTGCCGCTTTTCGGGTTCCCCATCACCCCCCCACCTTGTTTGAAACAACGCCATTCCGCGCTAGGTTTCCTGTTGTTGTAAGCTTTCTCTATTGAATAGAGATTGTAATCTATGATTAATTTTGGTTTTTAGGGGGTAGGGTTTAAGCATGGGACGGGCCCCCGGATATCTGCGAGCTGTGACAGATAGATGTCCGTATCTCACACTAACCCCTCCTTTCTAACTCTATCGACATCCGAGGTCAACCAACGAATCCCCTATCAGTTAGGTTGACGTAGTCTCCGAAATTGTATTATCATACGTCCGACACTGCTGGAGATGGTGGCGCCGGATGGATGATTTAAGCAAGGAGGGAGCCCGAAAATTACTCTGATTATTAAACAACCCAATATGTGAACTATCCCAAACTACACATCCCTCAGTGCCAAAACAGTTTTGAATTGAATAATTCTCCCCTCCATCCCCATCAAGGGCAGCCTATCTTTGCTCACAAGGTCAAATACAAGTGCATTTTCACGAATCGGTTAGCTGTATCTAGGTGAAATCATAGCTAGAAGTCTGATTGCCAATCCGTTCCAATCAGCAGTAATGGTGAAGTGGATCGTTCACGGTGGAGAGGTATTAATTACAGTGTCTGTGAAGCAATGGGTTTGTACAGACGCTCTTACAGGTGCAAACGAGAGATTTCAAGTCATCCATATTTTCTGGTGATTATAGTAGTGATTTCATATAGATTAGACGCTCAAAATACTCCCTACCTTTATTGGTTACAGACATAACTTAAAATGAAACACAAAGGTGATTGATATGCTTAATTCAATAGAAACATTGGCTGAATTTTTGTATTGCTCCTATACGAATTAGCAATGCACAATTTTTGTACCAAAGAAACAGTTCTCAGTAAATCTTACAGGTGGGACCTACTTTGATATAAAGCTTTACACCAAGTGCCAAAATTTTTTAGAATTTTCACATTTTTTGGGGACAAATTGTGGTTTGAAGTCGCTCGTTGCACCTTTAATTGGGACGCA
>JAMKCH010035275.1:0-43666 GCA_023653785.1 Ophioderma brevispina | reverse complement strand
GAGATACGGACTCGTACAAACGAGATAGTAACTCGTTGAAACGAGATAGTATCTCGTTCAAACGAGATAGTATCTCGTTCAAACGAGATAGTATCTCGTTCAAACGAGATAGTATCTCGTTCAAACGAGATAATATTGGTTCAAACGAGATAATAACTAGTACAAACGCGATAATAAGACGTCCAAACGAGATAGTATCTCGTTCATAACTCGTAAAAACGAGATGTATGTTGTACAAACTAGATAGTATGTCGTACAAACAGGCTAGTATCTCATACAAACGACATAATAACTGTACAAACGCGATAATAAGACGTCCAAACGAGATAGTATGTCGTACAAACGAGAGAGTATCTCATACAAACGAGGTAATCTCATACAAACGAGTTTATAAATAACTCGTAACACGAGACAGAAACTCGTTCAAAAGAGATCGTTTCTCGTACAAACGAGTTATTAACTGTACAACGAGATGTAAACTGTTCAAACGCGATAGTATGTCGTACAACGAGATAGTAACTCGTTGAAACGAGATAGTAACTCGTTCAAACCAGATAGTAACTCGTTCAAACGCGATAGTAACTCGTTCAAATGACATAGTATCTCGTTCAAACGAGATAAAAAAATAATTGTCCATGACCCCTTACGGGCTCCGGAAAATGTGCGTCTTTTCATACCAAAAAAATTAAAATCGGCCAAGCGTTAATGAGTTAAATTGTGAGGGTCCCATGGACCCCCAGGGCACTAACGGAGGTGAAGTTGAGAATTATTTAAAGAACCAAAAGCAATGTTGTTCTGATATTGTTCCTACATACATAAGTAAACAATAATGCATCATTAAAAAATATTAACCCTGTAGGTGCTGAAAGCAAACAATTACTTGTGGACGTTGCTAAACCGTTACTGGCACGTCTATGGAAAATTAAGTATTATTTTGCAAACAACCGTTTAAAATACAGGATTCTTAAAACTTCAAGTTTTTGTTTAAATATTTTTATTTTTTTTATTTTTTTTATTTTTTCTACTTAGAGATTTAAAATTAGTTTTCAAAAGTTTGATGTAAGTGCAAGGTTCATCTGAATTTTCAGTCTTTTTGCCATTTGTTTTTGTGTTTTGAAAACAATGTTTTGCCCTAATTGGCACCCAAATAACACAGTTCTTTTTATAATGATGGTGGGTTGTCTTAGACCCTTCACATGTGGTTAAATTTCTTACAAAAATTCCCTCGGGAAAGTGGTTTCCTTAGGGGGGTCCCATTGACCCCCCCGGCACGAACAGGAGGGTTATCAAAATAAGAGTCCTGGTCAAGTGGTCATGATGACATCGAAACTATACTTATTGTAAAGAGGTTGCCCAAGAACTAGAACGCCTGAACGAAAAAATATTCAATAGTTCCATTTCTACTGGCGTTTTCCAGACCAACTGAAGCTAGCAATAAGTTAATTTAATATAGAAAAAGATGACAAAGAAAGTATTTTCCAATTATCGTCCTGTTTCTGTACTCCCATGTTTTTCTAAATTCTTGAACGATAGTATTTAGTAGATGTATGGAATATATCGAAAAAAAAAAAAACTAAATATTGAATGATTAACAATTGAATTCAGATCAAACCATTCAACCTATATGCAGTCATTGAATTGTTGATTGCAATAAGTAATGCAGTGAAAGAATGAAACTACATTGGATATTTTTTAGATTTACCAAAAAGCGTTGACACTATTGATAGTGATATACTGGAATAGTATGGTTTCAGGGATATTGTCCTTGAATGTGATTTAAAAAATTACTTGGATAATAGAAAAACACTTTGCACGGTAAAATCGTGGATGCAGTTTATAAAAATATAAAATGCGGAGTACCACAGGGTTCAATTTTAGGCCGTGTTATGTATTCTATATATAATGATATTGTAAGTACAGTTTCACTGTCGTCCATTTGCTGATGATACTACTGTACTGTATTCTCATCCTGATCTTTTTATGTAATCAATAGTGAAATTACGGAGCTCAGCAAATGGTCAGGGCAATAAAATATCGGTAAATGCGAGTATTTACATATATGCTAGTTGGATAATCCTTAGTAACTCAAAATCCAGACAAGAACTAAAAGGTAATGATTGGCAAGACAAAAACGGGAGTTAAGACTACAAATATTGTAATGCTATACTTGATAATGTGGACATTAGAGAGAGTTGATGAACCAAAGTTAGGGGTTATCATCGATGAACATCTGCATGAAAAATCACATCGATCAAATATCAAAAAATATTTCTAGAAATGTTGGTTTATTCTCCAAACTTAAACACTTTTTACCTGGATATATATTATACTCTTTATAGTGTACGCTATTAATGAGTATTACCTTACCTACACTATGGTATCTTAATTATTGGGTAGTTCCAATAAAATAGATTTAGATAAATAATTAAGTTGCAAAATGGGCGTATTAACGATTTCAAATAGTCATATAGATGCCATTCGGGAACCATTCTTCCAATTCAATTTGTTGAATGTATTGATACATATAAGCTGGAACTTGGAATGTTTATGTATAAACACTATACTAACCAATTGGAAAATCTTGGATTACTTTTAAACATCCCAAATACATAAATACCATTACAGAACTTCCCACAATTACAGTATTAATAATAACAACAAAGTTTTCCAATGTTTTAGAAATCAACTACATTTCTACACTTTAGCTGAAAGAATGAGCTTTTGTTGTGCAATGTCTTGTTTGTGTCCAGGTGTATGTGTGCATTGGTGTTTGGTTTTTGTATAAAACTTCTTAGGTTTAGGGGATGATAACTTGTGGCCTTATGGGCCGCTCGATCGGCTCCTCAATATCATTGTTCTGCATCCTTTGTAAAAAAATAGTCTAATTCCCGTTCAATCTCCACAAGTGCCAGGGTAGAGAGTGACAGAAATCCTGCTAGAACGCGAAATGCTGTTCTACAACAAGGGGATGACCAATAATATATACTACTCATCAAATGGTTGACTTGACTCATTGACAGATGGTACTCTGCAACTCCTCGACAGTAGAGGTGAAACGCAGAGGTATTGGTGCGCTAGACGTTAGTTAGATGCTGGTGGGGTGCTTCTTAGATACTTGGTTTGTTTCTTTTCTTTTCAAATGCTCAGTTTGTGTAATATTGACGGGGTTCAGTAGACCGTGTCCATGTGGAAGAATTAGTTTCTACACAGTCATTTTTGGCGTGCGGTCTTATGAATGATTTAGAGTTGGTATGACGAGATGGGCGTTTGGCTGGTTTCAAAAACTCTGACGCCGGTATGGTAACCTGACCGGTGACTATTTTATGCATCATAGTCAATCTGGCTGCTTTCCTTCTCAACTGCAAGGTGTCCCATTGAAGTTTTATAAGCATATTCGAGACACTACTTTATGGGCTATAGTCCCTACACACAAATCTTGCAGCACGGCGTTGCACAGCTTCCAGTTCAGCAGTGCAAGGGTCCCAGACTGTTCCTGTATATTCGAAATGTGGACGAACCAGTGATTTGTATGCTGTTGACTTGAGTTCAGTAGGACATGAACGCAAGTTTCTGCGAATAACACCCAGTACTGGTAGTAAAGGTAATAATATGGTCAGCCCATTTCAAATCATAAGAAATACTATTAGGAATGTGATATTAATTGACTGCCCTAGGGTATACTGATGTAATGCTACCTTTTTGGCGTGTGATATCGTCAATACAAAGCATTTGTTAGCATTCAAATGCATTTGCCATGTGTTCTGCCATTGTGTAAGGGTGTTTAAGTCAGCCTGTAATTGTTTGATGTCTGTATTATTTTTAATGGGGTGGATAATCGGACCTCATATGAGATGTTGTCAGGATATCATTCAAATAGCCCAAAAATGGTAAAGGGCCCATGACTGTACCCTGTGGGACACCAGATTTTACTGGAACTCACTTTGAATGCTCTGTGTTGACAACAATCCTCCAAATGTCTCCAAATGTGGTCGATTGACCACATTAACACACACTATCCTATGGGCCAATTAAAGGCACATTGTTTTTTGCTTCTACGATCCAAACGGCTGAACCGATTTAAAATGTGTTTTCAAACACAACTGTAGTCAATGATAGGGCGCAACGGCGTACCATCTTAATGTATCTTAGGGCTGCCATATATGCGTAGGATGATCTCAACCGTGGGGAACAAAAAATATTTGTCTGCCGGTCTTATTTTATCTTCATGCACAAGTCTTTTAAGAGTTCCCACTATTTTTTTCTTAAATTTGGGAGTGGGGTGTTCCTTTAACTCCTCATAGGTGGTGGTGTCTTTAAGCAAGGTTTCCAATTTTTCCTCATACTCAGTGGTATCTAAAATGACTGTAGCTCTCCCCTTGTCGGCACCTAATATTTGGATGGATTTCTCTTTTATGAAGCTCTTTAATTGCGGTTCTTTTTTCTTTTGTCATGTTGGTGGCTTTGATGACTTGATAGCTCCTACACTCTCCGATCTAAGCTGCGCTGCTTCGCCTTTCGTTAAATTCCACGTAGCATTTTCACATGCGATCTCTCATTTGTGATAGTATTATACAGACCAGAGTGAACACGAATCCTGATAGAAGTCGAAATATTTTGAGTGAGTACCCAACTCATTTTATAATGAAATTTTGGATTTGTTTTGAGAACATTTGCAAATGTATTGACAATCATGAACAATCCTGATGAATTTATTTCGTAGGTTGACTATTTTTGTATCTCCTGCCCAAACGGTTGGGCCAATTGCAGCTAAAATTGATCAGATGAACCACTGGTCCAAGGTTCATATCCGATTGTGGTGAGAGGTCATGTGGTCCGATTAAAGGGGCATTCTTTTTCCGGCCACAAATCAAATGCGATGATCACCAAATTTGATCACTATAAACACTGACCTGAGACCATAGATATTAATAAAGTTAGATGTCGTACGCCCGTGTTTAAGAATAGACAGCAAGAAGGCTTAGAATCGCCTCATTCAGCGCAAAAAATCCAATCATCAAATTTCAGTTCAGTAGAGGATTCTTGATGCAGTTAAGAGTAATGATTCTCGGAATTTCTGGATTTTTTAAAAAAATCACTTACCCAATCGAAAGGTTAAAAAAATCAGTGATGATGAATGGGTCGATTATTTTTTAATCATTTTTAAGTCATAGACTTATCCAGTTGACAGTCACATCATGATGGCAATGCTATTTGGTCTGATGACTTGAAAAATAATAAAGCAGCTGGAAGTGATAGGTTGCCGGCTGAATTTAATAAAATGCTCCAGACATATTTATCCAATTACTCGTTAGTCTATTTAACTCCATGATGAATACAAATGTATTCCCGGAAAAGTGGTCGCTTGGTACAATATGTCCCATACATAAGAAAGGTGATATTAATGATCCATCTAACTACAGGGCAATCACGATATTAGAGGTGTTATATTATCCTCAAATTTTGTGATTAAAAATATTATTTTCTCAATTTTATTTGAGAAAAGATTTCTCAGGGGAAAAGTACTTTGTTTATAATAAAAAAGAGAGCAGGTGATTCCCAAGTGCTATATTGAGCTCACACCTGTTATTTACAACTAGATAGATTGCACAATAGGGAAACGGGAATTCCCCAAGATGTAAACTTAGAAACTGAGTCAACTTGTTTATGCTTTGAGATCAAAACATGTTGCAAAATAGGTAATTCCCATGAAGTTGTAATTGTGAGGTGATGTAATTTATGTGAAACCTGATTTGACAGTGCTAGGTTATGTTTATGGACGATAATGTTGTAATACCTATTTTAGGTATTAGGAAAGGGGAATCTAGCTGTGAGTAGTAGTGAATACTTGTCACTGGAAGGACTCAAACCAGCAGTTGTAATCTACAATAATGGTAGATTTATGCTCTACATTGTACCAGGATTTATAATACTTTGGAGACCTCCGGAGCTTGAAAGCTAAATTGTTTGCGGTCGTCTTTTAAGCCAAAAGAGCTTTAATTTTGGAATCAAAAAGGGATTCCAGTTTGTGGTCCTAAATGAGGACATTAGCGGCAGACTGATGGTGGTATAATACCTGGCTTTTGTTACTGTGGAATATTAGTGTCGTCGAGGGATTCATTCAACCTTGTCGTCTTAAACTGCTGGACAAAGGTTATCTTCAGGAATGAGAAGATTCCAATGGAATATTAACTGAGGATATATAAGTGTGACTTTGAACTTCATTTTCGGGAGTCTTCGCTGTGAGGACATATCATCGTTGAACTGCAACGCTTCTTGCAACACAGGACAGTAGAGGACTTGAAATTGATTTGATATACATTTCAGGTGACAGTCTCAATTTATTAAGCTAAATAGGCCTATTTAGGTGTAGATACGACTTTGTTGCACTCAAAATTAAATTTTCCGTGTAGTGCAACAAAACGGGAGAACTAGTATGCAGATACGACATTTTATTTCTTGTAAAAGGATGGTGTTTAAAAAGGTGTATAAGTAAAAAATCTCCCAAAATATTTTGAGAATAGAGCAATTTCATTTTTACCACATTTATGCTATTTAATGTTTAATTTTCGGCACAAAAACCTCAAAACATATAAAAAAATGTAGTTACGACCTTTTTCCACTCAATATTACGCCCAGTACTTAATTTACAAAAGTAAATGAATATGCATAATTTAACATATATTTCAAGTATCGGCCCAATTTATTACAGAGTTATTAGGCTAATTAGGCCTAATTAGGTGTAGATACGACCTTGTTGCACTCAAAATTGAATTTCCCGTGTCGTGCAATAAAGTCGTAACTGGTAGATACAGCTTTGTTGCACGACACGGGAAATCATGTGTGTAGTTAGTTACGCCATTTTACTTCTTAATTAGTCGACTTAAGTGGGAAATGAAATATTTATAAGATATTTAAAGAAATTTTTATCGTGTGTAAGAATTATTTTCATTTGAAAAGTCACAAAAGAATGAAACACAAAAATGCTTCTCCTGTAAAATCATGAAAATGTAGATACGACTTTGTTGCACTCACATGACGATATATAGATATATTAAACGCAATGTATAGTAATGTATCTGCTTGTATCAAAACGAGAATTGGTATCACAAGAACGTTTTATGCAATTCAGGACTGAGACAAGGTTGTACACTTTCAGCAATTTTATTCATTTTATTTTTGAATGATCTCCAGAATAAGTTTAGTAGAACTGGCGTGTAAGGTTTCCACTGTAAACAATAACATTCACCGTTTATATGCTGACGATATTATCATCTTTAGTGAAACAATCGATGGGTTGCAAAAACTTATCGATAGACTTCATGCTTACTACGAACAGTAGAAACTTACAGTATATGTACAATTGTTTTCAAAAAAGGTTACAACAATGCAAGAGATTGAATTTAAATGGTATACCATTAGTTGTTACTGACAAACTTGTATAAATACCTATAGAAATGGTACCTGGGACGTAAATCAAAATATCTTGCTGAACAAGCACAAAAGGCTTTCTTGGGGAGTTTCTGTAACCTGACCAATCTGACATTCTTTTTTTTCTGACCCCACTTATGTATTCGGAAACCCTTCAAGGAATAAAGCACAGGTTAATTTAAGTTAAGGTTTCTGAATTCATAAGTGTGTCAGAAAAAAACGTGTCAGATGGGCCAGGTTACGAAAACTCCCGTCTCTTTTGCATTAAAAACAAGTTGCAACCAGAACCATATGTTAATTCGTCACAATGAATGTTTTAACGGGACAGGCTGAAAAAGTGAACAATATATGAATCTTCTGTATTTTGGTCGCAATTTAGATTTTTTTTACGTTTCTACAAAAAAAAATGTTCACGGTTTTCTCGTCTGGCATCCATCGGATTCAGAATCAGCATAACAATGCGCTTAGGAACCGGTGTTGATCTGAGAAAAAGTATACCTAATAAAACAAAGTTCATATTAGTTAATCAATGAATCGGTAGCCCGGACTCTTACAGACATTTCTTTGCCTCGATGAAGTGCACTTTTGACTAGCAACTACTTCAGGCCAAGTGGCAGGCCAAACGGTTTTCAAACTAGCGTTCAAACAAAATACAGCTATCTACCAACAAGCTGTTTTTTAAAACACATTAGCTATCCAGTAATTCTGTTAGCTCTCTACAACTGTTGAACAAATTATTTAAATTAAAATTAAAAACAACAATACTGTTTGATTTTCTACATACTGTTTTGGAGTTGAGTCCCTCAACCTTCTTTTTCTTTTTCTACTTTGGTGAGAAGTTTCGTATCTGGTTACCTTTCAACAACATGCTCAAGATGCAACTAGATAAAGTGGTCTACCTTTTGGACAGATGGACGGGACGCTTTGATCAACTTATGAGACTGTCTGTTGCATCACGCAAACAAGAAGAAAAGACTAGTTTTATCACAAAGTGTGTTGTTGTAATAGCCGTCCAGAACTTTCATTGCAGAATTCTTATGTATTTTTTTATTTATTTATTTGTTTATCTGTTTGTTTATTTATTGCATTTGGCATAAAGCACAGGCTAAAGCTAAAAAATAAAGAAAAATGCTGAATAAAGCACTGATTTAAAGGACAGCCATACCAACAAAAGAACCAAAATGAAGAAAACACAAAAGGAGGCTGTTTAAACAGTTAATCCTGGAGTGCCTTGATTTGCCTTGAAAGCAAGGAAAGGAGACACAAGTCACAGAATGGTGCGACAGATTCATTCCCACAACGTGGGCCCGTGGGGGAAGGAAATTCGCTGACAAGAGGAGGCATCTGAAGGGTGGTTAGTGGGCACAGAATGATTACATCTAGAGTTGGCACGAGAATGAGGAGTAAAACATTGCGAGCAGATGAAAGACCAACAAGAATTTTAAAGACGTGAAAGGCGGCAAAGGAGTCACGCCAAGCCTAAGGGACGGCAAGAAAGTTTGGAAAAGGAGGTATCATGTTCAGATTCCAAGACTGCAAAATGGACCGGAAAGCAAACTCTGAACAGATCCAAACGATTGGTTTAGGGTCTTGTTTAGTGGGATGCCAGGCTGTGCCGTAGCGATATTCTAACATGGACCGAACCACGGAAATAAAGCGTGAGACAAAGATTTTTACAAGCAAGGTGGAAATGTCTATGGATCAAGCCAATGATTTTCCGAGCCTTTTTGCAGATGGCGTCTATTTGCACATTCCAGTGAGGTTTGCTGTAATGTGAATTTCAAGAAGAGATGTCACTTTCTTTGTCAAAGGCTCGTGAATTGAGATAAGTCGTAGGTTTGAGTGAAGGATTGCGCCTCGTAGATAAGACCCAAAGCTCTAGTTTTTAGAAATGGCTGCCAGTTGGTTGAAACCAATTAAAGACTTTATAACTGTCACATTCCCAAAGTTCGACAGTATCTTTGGGTGTTATTAAATTGGGTTTGTACAAAAGTGGTGTCATCCTCAGATATACTAAGTTGCAACCGAAGAAAAAAATTGGAATATGAGAGAGGGTAGTTCTGACGATCTAACAAAACGAGGGCTCCACGACAGAGCCTTGGGGACACAAGAGAGAACGGGAACAGGGAGAATACAGCAGAGACGGCCACACACTGGAATCGGTTACTAAGATAATAGCAACTCAAGACAGAAGTTGACCATATATGCTTCCGCGCAAGTTTTGAGAACCGGTGGGGCACCTACTCAAAGGCTTTTGCGAATATGTCACGAAGTATCACGAATCTCGAGGAAAGTCAAAGGTTGACGACGATGCTATGACGAGATGAATGATGATGATTTATGTTTTGATGATGTTGTTGATTTTATTTTTTTGTTTGTTTGATGATGACGATGATGACGACATTTGTCATTTGAATTTCCTATTACATGTATGAATTACTTGCCCCAAAGCTACCTCAAATGAAGTTACAAAAAAAGTACAAAGTGTACTGACGTTCTGGAAGTAAATTGAATTGGCATTTTCTTCATTTTCGAAATATGCACTCGTTTCATTATGGGGATACAGCTTTTTCCTGTTTTATAAATATTTTAATAATTTTAAATAAGGGAGTAACTTAGCCCCGGACCCCAGTGCTGTAGCACGAAGAAATGGTTAAATCGCAAACTATAGACTTGAAGGCAGTATAGAATAGACTTACGACAGGTACTCCGTTTCCATTAATAGCCACTGCGGCATTTGCATGTGTAGGAGCCCACAGTAATTGGGTACAATAGCATTAGAAGTCACAAGGTGTACCTTGAAAACATTCATTGAGTAGCTAAAACAAAATCACATGATAATTATTTTGTAAAACTACAGAGTGGAAATTGAAACCCATCAAATAATCATGTTGAAACTTGCCTCGTATAATAAGCATCAGCCCTGAAGGGTTTGATCAGACGAACTGAATCGAGTGCCCTATATCTTCACCGTTGAAGATGGACTGTGAGTCCGAAGGAATATATGGCAGCACAAAGGAAGACTGAGAGGATATTATGTGGTAAAACACATTAAAAAATCTATAAAAATGATGTTTTATTGGGCTTTTTACCGTAAAATAAGCTTTGATGAAGGGGTGTCCCTAACAACATAAGTCAATATTAATATTACTTATTAAACTATTTTCGTGAATATATCCGATGCCTTGTAAATGACAAAAATAAGATCGATGCTATGGTGAAAGAATCTGGACAAAATTTTGGTGCGTCCATTGAATTTCAATCAGCCCGCACCTAGGAGGTACAAAAACAAATGTCCGCTAGGAAAAGTTAATGCAGCCGCCAAAGGCCACCTACCTACCTCAAGTCTTCACATCTGTTCGCCTCTTGATGGAATGAATTTCGTAGGGTCAAGATTAACCATCAGTTCACCTCGTTTAAAAAAAATGGGTCAAGATTCACCGCCGCGGAAAAAGGGTTAGGTAAAGATTCACCAAGCTGAAATTTTTTTGCTGCTCAAGATTCAACCTCATTCGAAAGCCCAAACAGGGTCAAGATTGAACCATCGTTTCAACCTTTTATATCAGGTGAACATGTTTTTATTTTCTTTATTTCGACGATGGCAATAGGCCGTTCCCAAAATACGATTACGTGCGCCTCCGACTGTATGGCAAGCTTGCAAGTATCCAATGGCAACCTGAATATTGCTGCGCCGAACCCTGGGTTATGCCGAAACGCCCGGTGTTTCGGCAATTATCGTACCGAAAATCGGGCTAACGCCATTACCCTGCCGAACGGCAGGGTTACACTTGCCGCAACAAATGGTTTATCCCAGTAGTTCGGCACAGAGGGATCCTTATTACAGCGTGCGCTTGTTGGATGTAACTCAGTTTTCTTATGTCAAGTGGCTGTAACGGACACAGGATTACATGCGAAATAGGTTTAATTGACTTCAGCTCGTTCGACAGGCTAAGATGAGCTTTAACTAAATAAATTTTTTACGGCCCGAGAAATTGAAAGATGTGTTTGCAAAAATTGCATAACCCTAATTAAAGTTAGCCTACATAGCCCATTGCATAGAACCCATACCAACCCATCCCATCCCACACCACAATTAGGTACATCATTATTTACTGCTGATATGCAAATAGGTGCTTGGTTTACTGAATATAAAGTTAGCATACCCCCCCCCCATCAGAAAAAAAAAAATCTCTAACCCTATTTGTCAAGTAGAAATAGAAAATCAGGTCTAATCCCACTCACCGGACCCCAATAATAACCAAACCCTAACCTAATTTCCTAACCCTAATCTTAACCCTAGGTCCTATAATGCCCTATACTCTCTCTAAATCAAAAGAGTGAAAAACCCCTCTCTAAAAGAGTGTAATCTCACTCCAAAACGAGCCAGCTGAGTGACTCAATCTTTTAGAGTAGATTCACTCAAAATAAAGAGTGAACACAATAACTCTAAGGAAAAAAAAACAAAAGAAGTGGGGTGAACTGATCTCCTTTTAAGCGTGAACAGTCCTCTTAAGAGTTGTGATTCCTTTTGTGATTTTTGTTTGTTTGGTAGATATTGTATGTTAGGCATAATTCTTAGCATCGTGACATGAATGAATTATATTGTGGCGCAATCATTAGCATGATTCAGTGAGACAGCATGATTGCGGCATGCATGACTTGTATGATCATGACATTCATGCCCGTTACATGCAGATTTTGCGTTTCGTACTGTGTTAAGCCTAGCCTGGGCGCAGACTACCGTATGTACGACGGATATTACAGTAAATTACATTTAATGCTTCTCCACACTTTGTCTGTAAATGCGATGAACTGTGACCGACACATACAATCTACTCACCCGTGAAGATATCTATATTTCTTCACTAATTTCCTTTGTTCAAAGCAACAAAACCGTTTTGCCGACGGTCTCACTTAACTCGTCGCCATGTTGTTCGAAAATAATCACGCGATTTGCGGCGTATCTGATTGGTATAGTTCAATCCGAAAAAGAGTGAGCATTTCTCAATCTTTTAGAGCTAAAATCGGTCGAAATAGTTCAGAGTGGGCTTCACCCCGAAGAAGAGTGGCATTTTTGAGCCACTCGGTAACAGAGTCAGCTCGGTTAAACAGGAGTTAAAGGTGTCAGGGCTGCATTTCTCGCTCGTTAGAGCTAAAAGACACTCGATTAGAGTAATTTAAAAATTACTCGAAATAAGAGTGATTCTTACTCTTTCATTTAAAGAGAGTAACCCCAACCTAAACCTAACCAGTGATGCAGAACCGGACTAATAGCCCTCCTACTAAGGGGACCTTACAATGGGAGCCATATGTAGGGGCCTAGATCACTGCTAAAACGTATACATTCTTCCGAATTCGGCTACAGCTTGCTTATTGGGTTATGTTGAGTGCTTTTGGCGTGCCAAGATTGTATTTGACGTTAATATAATACATGCTTGTCCAATGCCAAAAGCTGATTTTTAAGGAGTTTCATTGTAGAATTGTCCATAATCACCGAAAAATGCCGTAACACTTGCTTACACATCAACATAACGTTATTTTCACTTCCCTTCTCTGCCGAAGGCCCCGGTACTTCGCACTGCCGAACGTAGGTAAATTCGGCACGGATATTTCGGAGGAGTGCCCATCCTCTGCCCATCTCTCGTCATTGGCGTTTGGGCAGACTCCTCTAAGGTTGCTGTGGGGGGTTCGCACTCCTCCCGCACAGCGGTCTGTTTTGCATTCCAGCATATGCCGGTACCCATTACTCCTGGTTGGAGAGAGGCAAGTGAGGATAAAGGCCTTGGCAAGTGCACCAAACACATTGGCAACAGCGGGCGTCCGAACCCACAACCTTAAGCTTATGAGGGAGCGCTGCTCCAGTGCCCCACCGTGCCCTCACTTTCGGCCAACAATATCGTGCGATTTTGTGGTGACGGGTGGCCACCAAATGTTATGGTTTTGTAGAAAGTATACAACGTCATTCGTATATGTGTCATGTTTGGAATGCACACATGATAACACAAACATACATTCTCCGGAAAAATTCTTTACGGCTCTCACAAGAAATTTTTCGGTACGAAAACAAAATCGATAATGACCTGGCTTCACAATTTAGGGATGAGAACACCTGACATCCTACAGAAGATTACTAAAGAAAGAACTTGTGTATCATGATTTGACCTTATTAGCAGACAAGGGTTATTTCCCCAACTGATCAAAACAAACTACAAAATTCAAATGGATGTTGTGCTATAATTAAACATACATGCCCGTCTTCCAGAAACTTAAATTAAAATCGCCTTAATTTAAAATGCATTTAAGAAAAACCGCGTTTAATATGTTTAACCATTTGCTACTAAACAGATCTTTAAACACGAGTTCATTGTGGATATAATTATGGTTCCAGGACCCTAAGCAGTTAATATTAATAGACCCTAAAGTAGTATAGAAGTCGCAGGAGATGGCTCAGGACACATGGTTAAAATGAGGGGCATGAGAGCTGGCGGACAGGGGTCCGAATTTGTCTGAGGCAGCTCTTGTGACCTTCATAACTACTTAGTACAGTACTACTGCAAGTGGTTACGGATTAAAAAGCCATATTTGTCAAGAAATGTGACGATGTGTAGGCAGTTGTTGTACAATAAAAGTCGGGTCCGATATATTAGCTAATCGTAAATGGCGTTGCATACCAATTTAAAATGTGTAGTTTTTCCAAAGAAGAGTAATATAGTGGTGACAGGGACCTAACACCTGGCAATTTCACCAAAAAAAATGGACTTTTGATTTAGGAAAAAAATGATGATAATGGCTTTAAAGAAATCTTGAACGGCAGTATAGACTGTCAAGCGTAAATTACGCAATCCAACAGGCAGATTAACGGTCCATTCCCAAATATAGCGGTTGACATGTACATGTAGAGGAGCCCCGTTATGGTACAGATAGCATTAGAATCACAAGGTGTGTCTTGAGAACATTCATTAATATCTAAACACAAAATCACATGAGATATCATGTGAAAAAACTATTTGAAATTGAAAAACTTAATCTCTAAATAAAATAATTTAAATTGGAAACATATCGTGGGGGTGCTTGGTTAGTGTCGAATCAGCAGAAATGCTAGTTCTTCTGAGAAAACGGCGTTTGAAAGGGGTTTGGTATTTAGTGACCGGAGAGTCATTTAGTGACCTGTGATGAATTTTCCAGAGACTTACGGAATTTGAAAGGAAGAATTATGCATTAATTCTGCAGTTACTTATGAATGAGTGTTGTTTTTTATTGTAATGAAATAAAATGAGAGGAAATTGCGTTTTTAAGTCGTGTATGTTAAAAGAAAGTGAATGTTTGTTCCTAACTGGACAAAGAGTATTGAAAATCCCCAAGAAAGTAACTGTTTATTATTCAAAATTGCCACTGAATGTGATTTGACGTTTGTCAAAACCAATGTTTATTAGCTGTGTTCGAAGAAGTCGAATACGTATCTATGCATGAAAACCCCGTTGAGTTCTACTGCTGGATAATGAGATTATTTAGCTAGGGTTTTTATATTTTAAAATGATGATGACGACAATGTCACGATGATAAAAAATAACGATTGGCGGCAATAACGATGATATATGAAACACGAGGCTTGACGAACTGATGATGATGATGCTGATGATGATGATGATGATGATGATTGATGATGATTATGCTGATCGATGATATGATGATGATGATGGTGATCGATGATGATGATGATCGATGATCGATGATGACGATGATCGTGATGATCTGATGGTGGGGGGTGAAGGACGATGATGGTGGGTAGGTAATGGGCGATGCATAGTGGATGGGTGGTATGTGATTGGTAAACATTAGTAACAATATTTTTTAATTAGTCGACATTTGTGGTTCTAACTATATTTTGCAAGTAAAAAATTATCCCGTGTAACAAATATGTAAGAAAATTGGGAACACAAACAATTGTATTGCCTTGTTATATAAACATTAATAAAAGATTGGTTGCATTTTGCCAACGCGCACGCAACAGATTGGCTAGAACTGTCCACAAATTAGCTCGGAATATTTCAATCTGTAAATGAAATGTTCAAAATTAAAAGGTTTTGTAGGACATTAAATGTAGTGTCAAGAACTTTATGACAGCCAATTTTCTCATTGTCTTGAAAATTATCATACATAAGGGAGTGCTTCATTTTATTTTAAGCAGGGGGGTGATGGAGGTTTCCGTCTTTTATCATAATTTCATCATTATCAGCCTTTGTCAGTCCAACTGCTGGACTAAGATTCAAAAGTTTCCATGCTGGATTCTTTTTAGCGCGTGTTTTTCAAGTCCTCCCCATTCAAGTTGCTAAAATTTCATGTCCCCCCGACTAGTAGAAAAAAAATCAAGTAGTCCCCCATCGAATTTTTCAATTATAAATTCATAAATTGGCAATATCCCAGGACATCATTCTTTTAAGGGCCAAGCGAGAGTGATTGATCCCTTAGCTATCAGTTAGTGCATTGTAAGGAGGAATGATTTTTACTCCTCTTGGGAAGATAATTCTAATGTACAGGCCAGTGGGTAAGTTCTTATGCTCCCTGAATAGTAGAGCTTTTTGCGAGGATTACCGCTTTTGTAAAAGACCAATAGTCAAACAATACATTAAATTACTTTGAGGAATCTTTTTACTAGAATTCTTTTATGTCAAGAAATGGTATAGAATCAATGATGACACTTAATTGATGGGCGTAGTAGTGTTAGAAGGTCTACTTCAGATCTGCATTATTTTTAGTCAAAATGACTCCTACAACACTCGTCACTGTTAGCAAATTGGTCACAAAAGGTCTGCATGTTTGTCGGGCGTGCTCTACTTATAAAGTAGGCCTAGCGATTGAATGAAAATACATTTCACGTCTCACAGAGATATCTGTGAACATTTATAAGAACTTATAACCGGTTCCTTGAAATTTTCACAGATGAGTTGCATAGGTAGTGGATGTGTGTCCAGGACAAGATGTTAAGTGGTGCATGAGCGCGTAGAATGAGCAATAATGGGTGGGGTACAGGGCCCCACTTCTAGGGGCCCCTGGAAGCTCTTGGGTTTTAGCATGGGAGTGCCTTGAAGAGAGAGCTCTCGGGTATATATTATCTTGAAGGAGATCAATTATTTTTTAACTCTAATTATTGCTTAATTAGGCCCCAAAACAATTTATTTAGTGACCTGAGCATCTGTCAGAGCACTGTCTTTGTACCAGTTGTCTTTGACAGTTTTGGAGTCACGTTAAACCTAAGGTGGTTGTGTGGTTGTTGGTCAGGAATATTGTGGAGATTCCTTTCTGTAAGTTAATAAGATCAACAAACAAGCAATTGGAAAAGTTGGGAGTAAGATGGTAAGATTGTTAAATGGTGCCCAATAGCGCAGCGCTAGCAATATGGGTGGGGGTACAGGGTCTCCACTTTTGGGGACTCTGACGGCGAGTCCCAGGGGGCTGGTACCCGGAAAATCTTGGGTTTTAGCATGTTTTGAGTGCCTTCGGAGAGAACTCAGTTATCTCATTATCTGAAGCAGATGATGAAAACATTTATGAACTTTTAATATCTTTACTTTAGGCAAAAGAGCAACTGTGGGAGCACTATTACTGTAATCAAGTGTCTTTGACGTTGTGGGTCGCGTTTAACATAGGTGGTTGATGGTAAATGAATATTGGGACATTTCCTTATCAAGTAGTACTGGAGATCAATACAACAACAAATGGAAAAGCTGGTAATAATGGAATGGCCTAAGTTAAGATGCGAGTAATGAAGATGATCATATACACATTTTTTTTATTATTATCAGAATGAAGTTTGGGGTTTGTACGTATTTGTAATCTGCAAACCTCTGGATTATTGATTCAGATGGAAGATTTTTACATTGTACTATATTGTGATAGTTAGAAGAGCCCAAAAATAATTTATTTTATAATTCTGTAAGTAGATGCCACCGTTTAATCAGATAACCTTTTATATTTAATTGCCCGATTTATTTTATCTGACCGGGGTGAGCATGGATCCCCGCATGGATATATACGCAAGGGCCTAAAAGTGAGTTGTTCGACATTACACTGCATAGCAAAGAGAAATTTGAAACAGGTCTTTGCTGTTTGCACAACAATGAAGAGAGATGGTGGAGTGCCATTCCTTAAAATCCGTTTAATATCATTCACCAAATGAGACTATTAATTCCCATATTCAAAATAATGAGGGGCACGTGTGGTCCTAGGTGGATGAGCGCTCGCCCCCGCCATCCAAAGGTTTGTTGATTCGAAAGTTCCCACGCGGCCCAACTTGTTGGCCCTTGAGTAAGGCGATTTACCCAAGTTAACTCCTTAGCGAGGCCGGTGACATAACTTTTTTTTTTTTAAAATATACGTAACAATGTTGCAATTAGTGATAAAGCAAGGGATTTTGTATAAGTAGAGTAATATATACGTAAAAATATTGAGATCAGAGCCCACTTCAATTTTACCCCTGATGGGTTTGGCAGCCATTTGTCCAAATGGCTGCCAAAAGTTGCTTTTTAGTTGTACATGCATGACACTTTAAAATACCGGTGGACATGATAACTAAATGTTGTTTGAATGGTCTGAAAATATAAGATAAGAACATTTAAATTTGGGGGGGGGCACAAAAACAAAGTGTAAGGAGATAAAGGGATAAGTGTAAACAAACAATTCTCTCCTCAAAATGGCCTGCCAAAATAATTTTATTTGGTTATTTATAGATATTACATACAGAATCATGTTACAAACTAATTTCCAACTAAATTATTTGGTGTATTGCCTAAGTAACCGTCACGATATTACTCAAGAAATAAAGCATATGCATGGTTTAGCCTCTAATGGCTGCAACCGGATTGAAGTTCAATTTGATTTCATTCTTGAGATTTAGATTGTTTGAATTTGATATGAAATTTTGTTTCACCTTGTATATCTCAAGGTCACCATGTTACATAAACCTGCTATGGAGTAGTGAGCTTTCTTATGGCCTCAGCTTTAACATAGTAACTTGCTTATAATAAGATGATTACTGTGAGGTGGACAAAAATAGGGAAATTGAAGTAGTTTGTGAACAAATTTTAAATTGTGGGACAAAGTCTGCGATGTTTTTAGTTTTTTTAAAACGCATGGCATGTGTTTCTTAAATATTCTTATTACAACCATCATGCAAAAAATATTCAAACAAATTCTTCTTTCTTCTTTGCGTATCCACAAGGTCTCGGTGATACCTTTTTATAACGAATGAATGAAAATGGATAATCAGTAACCTTTGTTTATTGATTATAGAATGGTTTCACCTAAACATGAATTCCACAGTTTTTAATTCACATGTCTTGCTCAGGGAGCGTAGTGTGTTCAATCTGCTTTTCGCTTAAAAGGCAGTAAAATCAAAGGTGACATATATACAGAAACTAGTAAGGAAATTATTATTTCCGATATTTTGCGCCACAGCAATCCTGATTATGACTTTTATAAAGAAACTGGTTTGTATCAGAATCCATAAACAGTTAGTTAGTAGTTAGTTAGTTAAATCAAATTTTTAAATCCGGTTTGTCCCCGTAACGGGGGTGGCCGGAAGGCGGGAGGCTAAACCTCACACTCAGGCAATACTGCTGTTTGGAGGATTTTATTGGAACAAAGGATAATTGACCGGTGATTGGCCCTTCCTGGACGCAAGCCAACAGGTTTCCTTTGGGCAACTTGCACACCATACAAGGCAGCATGTGCGGGATGGCCGCCAAGCTCTTCAGAGCTGACCCGCCATTGTAGGTAGATCTTCTTTTATTCTACCAGGGTAACAAGCTTCCCTCCTCATCAGATTTTCCTTAGAAAATCGATGGAGTTTGACGTTTTAGCCGCCGACAGCTCGGCCCTGGACAGGTAGAGTACTGGTTACCAGGAATACAGTAGTAGCAGGCACTGAAAGGGAAACCTTGACCTGATAAGATGTACGAAAGTTCTCACGCCAGAGTGGCAAAGCTCAAGCACTCCGGGGATCTTGATCTTGAATACAGTGAAACATCTGTAATAAGGAGGAAACAACACCAGTACAGTATCGGCCTTGCTCAGCAACTAGTATTGCAAAGAAAACCAGTGGAAATGGCCAGAAAATATGGACGGAAAAGCAAGAAAAAAACAAAATTGGTTTATGTCTCATGGGTCTCCATATTGAGATGGAAGCTCTTAAGACTCTTGGAGAGTGGTTAAGGGCTAGTGGCTGGTGCAGGCCAGAGAGACCTGTGCAAAGCCAGAAGGGTCTATACTATGGGGATCAGCACTCTGACCTCAATTAGATACATTTGAGAGATGATAATATAAAGGGGTGTATTTTTCATGTTGTAAAACATTTCCATAAGACAATTGTCAGAACGACACGGACGGAAAACCTTGAAGTCCACGAGGCACCAATATGAGACTTCTGAAACAACGCTCTAGTTCTTGATGGATCAGTCATAGTCTAGCTGCTAAGTCTAATGATGCGACGACATTTATTCCTTACATTTCGTAAGGTCTCATGTGTGGATTTGGTCCATATGGGATAGGTTATATCCCTAAATGCCATTTTTTTTGCGGGTTTGCCACTTTTCAAAAAAATCACGAGCAGATCCCTGCCTTTTGTTTATGGGGAAGGAAGAAAGGGCTCTAGATCTAACATCGTTTGATCAACCACAGAACTTGTTATCACTGTGGTGAAGGTTCTGAGCAAACTCCTATTGGAGGATACCGTCTCCCTCTTCCCATTTCTCCACAAAGAGGTGATAGCCACATGATGGCATTGTAGCCCCTGCTAAACCATCTAACCATAAGGCGGAATACTCGTCCGGGACTGTAGACATGTGTTTGTTTTGTCTTAGCTGTCAATTTCAACAATAATCCAGAAACTGAACTGGTGACTAGGATTGAAAGTGGAAGATTTTTTTGATACTGGCGGCATTGACCCAAATCAAGCATGACAACTCCTAATAACAGCACTTAATAAATAAAACAAAAGAAATTGCTAGGTGAATAAAGTAGGTAGTTTATCCAGTACTTGTCTAGATTCCCGATTGTACAAAATATCTGAATGTATAAGGGGTGATTAATGATTACGAGGCTTTACAACCAATATTGTAGGTGGTAATGGTGATGAACGTTAAACTACATTCTGGCAAATAGTTCGATGTCGAGATTCTTTATGGTAATCATGAGGGAAATAGGATTTCCTAATTTGTTGTTAAGAAAACAATTCAGTGATTCATTGATTCTGTAATTTACCAATGCAATAGCAGTTGATAGTAACCAAGGGATATTTCTTGTTTTTGCGGGTAACTAGTTTGAGATGCAATCCACTTTAAAAAAAATGAGCTTTGTGCGACTACAAGTATGATGTTTATGCTTATCATCAATTTTAAAATTACGATTGCAAAAAGGTCAATGTGTACTTCACAAATTACGTAACACCGCCTTTAATATCATTGAAATACATGTAACCTTAATTAAATTAAGACGATTAGACGATCAATGCAGATATCTAGCAGGTTTATGCGTAGTTTCGTTAGATAGAGAGTAGTAAAAGGTGGGTATTGCTAATTAGCAAATTGTCTAAAAATGATCATTTCGGCGGCCTCTTGGAAAAATGGCCGACAGGGAAACATATGTCAATGGCCGTTATTGGACAAACCTTGTAAACATGCTATTAGATATTTTTATGGCCTAGTATAGGCATACGTAAAAGGCAGGTGTTGAAATATTAGCAAAATATGCCAGAATGGTCGTTTTGAGGCCCATCTTGGAAAATGGCGACAGGAAACTAACTTACAATGGCCTGTGATTGGACAAACATTTAATACAAAATGCATTTAGCATTATCTTATGCATAGTATAGGTATAAGTAAAAGGCAGGTGTTGAAAATATTAGCAAAATATGCCTAAAATGGTACCATGTTGGCGGCCATCTTGGAAAATGGCCCGGACGCGGGACCCGACGGGACACCATATTGCAATGGCCTGGGATTGGACAAACATCGTCGTAACAGGCAGGTAGCTTATATCTATGCCTAGTATAGGAATAAGTAAAATGTCGTGTGAATTATTAGCAAAAGATGTACAATGTTCCTTTTGGCAAGCCATCTTGGAAATGGCCGACAGGGACACATATTAGACAACATGTGATTGGACCAAAAGTTCGAAATGCATTAGCATATTCTTATGCCTAGAATAGGCATAAGTAAAAGTTAGGTGTTGAAAGATTAGCAAAATATGCCTAATAATGGTTCATTTTGGTGGCCTGCGGAAATGGCCGACGGGGATGCAAATGCGATGGGCATGTCTTGAAATCTGTTCGTACTACTTTCTCTACATCTGTGCCAAATTTCATGCTTTTCTCACAAAATGCACGATAGGTAGTATGCCGCCTCACTACCTGGGTTACAGCATTATTCAAGGTGGAAGGTAACCGACTCGCTACGTGCGGGAGGAGTGGCAACACCCAACAGCAAAAATATTATATGAGGAAGTCTGGTCCAAACGCTTAGGAAAGAGAGGGCGCACTCCGCGCACGAGCTTGACGACACGAGCACTTTACATTGTTTGACTTAAATAGAAAATTCCCAGTTGTTACCATGTGAAATCAAAATGAGTTAATGTTCATTTGCATTTATACTGTGAAAAGTTACAGCCATTCAAATTGGGGAGTGGGGCAGTTTATATATGTAAAAAATACACAATTTATCGATTATGGAGTTTTCTTGTTCATTAACATGACGCATTTCATATGAAAAGCGTAATGTAGTGTGAAAACCGTGGGGATGCCAGGTTTTGAACTGCATTAACAGACTGATATTTATAAAAAAAGAGTATTACCATTATGTTTACCCTCCTGGCTTGTCTTTTAGGCTTTGTATCTATGTGAAAAAACATTAAATGTTTTTTGGAAATATTTTTTTTAGACAAGCATATTTAAAACTATAAGATATACAACATAAGGTGCAATCAATTTTGAAATTATACACTGTGTTAAAAGAAAAATTTACAGACAAATTTAGTTGCCTTTTTAGGTCATAGCATGACTAGCTAGCCTAGTTTGCCTCTTGAACCATAACTTCTTGAATAAGTTTTTTTATGAGATAAGTCGTATTTAAATGGTGAAAACACATTCGTAACTCAGTTCATAAAAAATAGTGTCATTTTTTTATGATGGCTTTAACAGAATTCGTGTCCCCGTGCGTCACAAAAATTTGCGTCCCTCAAGTTTTAAAAAAAATCAGGATCCACTCCTGATCCTCCACCCTCCCCCCCGGGTAATAATTTTCAATTCACTTCTAATAATTACTTCCTATCCTTAAAAAGTGACACGCTTAAACCCTCGTCCACCAAGTGTTTTCTCGATACATTCGGCCGGGGGAGGGTTCCCCCCCCCCGCCGATTTGTTTTTGTTTTTGTTTTTTTGTCATAAGTTAAGGGACAAAATGATGTTGTTTGGATCATGGGTAGTAATATGTCCTTTCTTCAAAATAAAGTAAAAGATAATCAAGTTTAACAATATGACGTCATGTGACCGGTATAATTAGCTATTATAACGTTCTTTGGCAGATCAATCACGGGTTTTTCGCCCATTTTAACCGTATGCACGCCAAATTGGTTGCATTTGGACCATGATTGGTGCCAAAAGTCCCGCATGTATCGTTATTACTCTAAAACCGTAAGAAAAAAAAATACAAACCCACTCACTTTTACCCGTAACTTTGCTTGCATTAGCACCATGAGACACAACCAACACGCCTACCCAAACCTCTTTGGCATTTTACAGCGTAAACTATAGGAGGTGGCAACCCCGACTATCACCTCAGAGAACAAGAGGAAGTATAGGCGGATCCCCTTCCGACTTGGACGGGACACCGGGAAATATTTTTCTGCTAAAATGACCGCAAAGGACAACTTACAATTTACATAAAAGCCTTAGATGTATTCGTTTGCGGTTTTGTCGACAGGGAATCAGCGCGTTGAAGGGGCGGGGTGGTAGGCACCACCTTGGTGGGGACGAGGGTTAAAATTGTATCGAAATTGAAACTAATTAACAGTTAAAGCAATATTAGCATATTTTTTGAAGGGCGCCCACAATTTCAAAATTTGGAATTTGTGAACAGTTGTGTGGGAATTGACTAGTAAGCCTACCTGTGAAACGATAAAGTCAAACATGTTAGTTGCTCAAAAGAGGAATTTTGTATTAATATCGGGGATCCACGATATTAATTCACATATCTACTGGCAACCCAAATATTAATCCTTCCTGTGTGAAATTGAGCAAGTCTCACTAAAAATAACCATTATATTTCGTCACGAATCGTCCAAACAACAGGCCAATCGACCAAATGTCTCATTTTCGAGTTATCGGCGATTGAAGTTTTAGAGATTATGAACTTGCATATCTAAAAATTTGGAAATAATTTTAGGAAAATTAATCTCTTTATGTGTGTATCATTGTGGACATTGAAACGTTTCTTCATTTTGAACACATTATTCCCCAATCACAGTTTCCTTTGTTTCTTGTCCAAACTAGCGATTGGGTCTGTGTTGCAAAACAAAAAAAAACCTCCTCTGTGTCTATGTCAAGAGGAGACGAAAATGCACATTTCGCCTGTTTGGGCGGACTTCAAAAGATTCGAGCGATACGCCTCAGACAGTGGTATTGCACATGTTGAACATACTTTTGCCTGCGGAGGGGCCGAAATGACTATGCTTCTTGTAGGAGTTTCTAGCCCGTCATTCATCTCTCCAGGCAAAATATGCTCAATTAGTTAGAAAAAGAGGGACTGATGAAAGAGGTTCTATTTTTTTATATTTTGTAATTTAGAATTGATTGATCAAATGCTTTTATAAAAATACTAAAGGAATTTATTGGTTATAAATCTATCGGCACATGTATAATGAAATATCCCTAAAAAGTAAGATCTTACCAGCTGGTTTGCTTAGGTCATTGGAGTATTCCTTTTGCGAAAGAAAACGTCATTTCACCTTAATTTTCGAAGAGTAGACGGTTTAAGAAAGACTCGCCACGTTGATTATTTACGCTATCGTTTTGCAAAACAAGACCATGTTTAGTCTTCCAACCAATGAAGATGATCGGTGGTAGTCAAGTTCTGGACTGTATGAAAGACTAATCCGTTTACTTTTAACATTGGGAATTAAAAAAACACAGCTTGAATTTAACCGTTTCCTGTAAAATAATAATTTATTCAAAAATTGTATAACATTTGTGCCTAATTTTCTTATTTTGAATGAGCCTGGGATTCTTGAGAAAATATAGTTTTAAAGATAAAGTTAGGAAACTTACATCATATAAAGAGCGCTACTCGATACTTGAAAAGTACGTAATTGCTGAAGCCGCGCATTAGTGGGTTTAGAACACTGATCTCTATACATCGGATTTGTGGAAACTGGGCTTCGTAATTGAAGCACTGAGGGCCATATTGGTCATCCAAAAAAGAGCCCAAGCAGGATAGGTTACCACACGAGGGAGTCCATTATAACACAAATCATGTTCCCGTGGAATGGGTCTAAGCGACATATAAACAGATACAGGAATCAAGCCAATTCAGCGAGCTCAATGTATTGCGCGAAAGTGATGGCATGTCTCTAAAAATGCACCCGGGATACAATCTGTTAAACAGGTGTCTCAGGAATTGTATTGTGTTCGGAAGACCAAGATACCCGCCCGTTGCTCCATTCATCTAATATACAAATTTAGCTGTTGGTAGCCAATCCATTGTATACAAATCAGGGTTACAGTGCGACTGCGATAAAAAACAAAGATACTAATATTACGCGAACCCGTTCAAATTGTCCCGTCTTTCTGATTTTTGTATAGTGTTCAGGCCAACGAAAACCTTTGTTAAATCACAAAATGATATCTAAAAACACCCCTCTTAACATTTTTCCATATCAGTGATGATAAAAGTGTAGTTTTTGCAATAAAAAATTCTAAACGAAATTCGCTCCTATCCTTAGTGTGCTCAACGAAGTTTTAAAAAGGATGAGGCTTGTGCAAACTTGCAACTGATATATCGCGTATGGGCTCATATTTTCGCTGGGGCTCTGTTTCGTTATTGCATGCGGCGTTGTAAATATACCACGGAATAAACATGGTTAGCCGCCATGATCGCTGTACATTTGTGTATATTGGTCGGAAAAATCTCTGGATTTTTTCGCAAGGAATTCGCCATGGCCATGAAAACCATCTGTACGTTTTATTTAGGGATATTTCATCATTATATATTTGCCGATAGATTTATAACCAGTTAAAATCGCTTTAATGTAAAATATATTACATCAAGCTCTAAATATTTAATTAGAATGGAAACCTGTAAAACCTGTAACTTTACGGGATTTTGTTAGCTGATTGTTGCCAGAATTTTCTTGTAAAATTGTTTAGTATTTTCCTGTACACTTACGTACTTAATGTATAATTGAAAAATTCATAAAGTACGATAATGTTGATACTCGAAAAAAAAAATCGATAAGGCTCCAGTGTTTTATAACCCTGGTAATTGGACATAAATTTACAGTATTTTGCTGTATTTCCAATTGCAGCATAGGCCTACATGTGTAAGTAACTAGGACATCCAAAGTTGTATGTCTACTTTTGAAACCCTGGGTTTTTGGTAATTATTGGACATAATAATTCCATAATAAACGTTAAGTGGACGAAGTTGTGATTTTATATCCGTATATGCTTGAAGGTGTAATATTTTGATACTTTTTGTTGCAGAGTAAAGAATCAAAGATCACATTGTATCTAGAAGAAAAGCTATCAAGTCAAGGAATCAAGTTCCATTTTTATTGTATTAATTTTACTAGCGAGGCTTTTTGACGAAAACTATAGGAAGAGTACTTGGCAATTATAGAGTCAAATGATGTTTCTTCTAAAAATCTTAAAAACAAACGACTTTCGGAGTGGCTATTGGTACAATTTGAAATTTAATTTGTTCTTTTGGTTTTTTTTATATTATTTATTTTTTGTCATCAAACAGACCATTGCGTACACACAAAATAAGACACTTAATAACCTTAATGTAATTAAATGCTGGCAGTTTTGCCGGCATTTATACCTTAACGCTAACTAGCATAAAAGGTAAAGCTCAATGGAAAAAATAACACAAAAAACACTTTGTATTTCAAAGACTTCTGACTTTAAAATTTCAATTCAAATGCCAAATTTCTGATTATCAAAGTGGTATTTATTTGAAAATGCAGATGATAATTTCCTCATATTAAACATCTTTCGTTATTTGGAATTGAAAGGAAATAATTTCCTCTACCTATTAATAAATGAAGGTATCGGGTTTGATTCAATTATTTGATTCATTTCAATGAGTACTCTTTTAATGTATACCTTAATCGGCATTTCAATTAAGATGGATAATGTGATAATAATTTTCTACATGCACTGCAAAAACTAGGGTGTAAATTTAACACCACCGACCGCCGGTTATTCTATCTAGGAGAATCACACCAAGAGGGTTTCAAAATTCAACACATTTGGTGTAATGTTAACACCCCATTGTGTTATTTTACACAAATAGTGTTTTTAAAATAACACCAACGGTGTGGATTTTGGACACCCTCCTTGGTGTGGTCCTCCTAGAACACCGTTGGTGTATTTTTAACACCCTATGTTTTAAAGTGTGTCAAAATACATTACTTTATTTGCACTTTATTTCTCTGTACTAGTAAAATCAAGTTAGTTAATGTATTAAATCAACTAAGTTGCTGAAAGTCCAAATAATATCGTAGGTATTATGTGGGGAAATTACAAAGAAAAAAAGAGAAAAAACGAAAACGATTATTGAGGACTATGTTTTTTACATATCATTTATATTGATCTTAATTTGGCTGTAATTAATCATGTACGTAACTTCCTACAGAAAGCCTATCTAACTGAGAATGGGACCCTCTGATATTAACCTAAATACCTAACCACGATACTATTCTCCACCCTTATATACAGGGCCTATATCAGAACTTGATTTATATGCATTACTTTCTTTCAAATTAATATATGGCAAATTAAAATAACTAAAGAGGTTGCACACAGAATTGATTTTTGAACTAGTCTATAAAAATTGGAAGTTAGGGGGGGGGGGGGGGGGAGGGGAAGGGGGGGGGGGGGGTAAATCAGTTACATATAGCTAGTTGTGGCTTTGTGGTTGTGTGTGGAGCCTGTTTCTGGGTGGTGGTGGCAAAGGTTGGTCGCGTAATGTTGTTGTTAAGTAAGGGAGGGGAGAAAAAGACTTGAAAAAAAGAACACATACTACAGAATGGTACAGCGTGATGAAAAAATGTGAATATGCTATAAATCATTATTCTGTAATTAAGTACACTATTCAATTACAAGCTTCATACAATCAGCAACAGGTGTACTGAGTATTTGGTTACTTAATACATGTCATGTTTTATGTTAACATTTCTCAATTAATAAGGGTATTTGTAAATTATTCTCAAGAAACGTATCTCGTTTATATTACAAAATAAAAACTCTTTAACTATGTCTAAAACAATTAAAAAGCGCCCTAAAAATGCCATTTAGAATCTAAATCCTTAAATGGTAATTTAATTAGAACAAAATGCGCGCGAAGCATGCGGAAATTTACCAATTTTTAAACTATTTGGTAAAAATAAACACATATTGAGGTTATTTTTGGTCAAAAACACAGAACAGCATCAACTTAGGGGGATGATCCTATTGACAATCCCCTCCTCCAAATATAGGGATATAGCCCCCACCCCGGGATTTTACCCTATGAAAAGGATCAGAAAAGACAATACTTGCCGTAATTTAAAAATCAAGCAAAATACTTTTTTGTCCAATTTCCCAGGCCTATTACGACTACATTTATGAGAGGCTCCTATTTGAACTTTGATTTTATATATGCACTCTTATGGTTTTTCAATTATCACGGTGATTTACAGGAAAAATACTGTAATCATACAGGTAAAACACTGGCAGCAATTCTCAACAAAATCCATAAAACTATACAGCATTTACAGGTTTCCATCCGAATTCACTTATATTTTACCGTTTAATGCATATTTTTTACCAAAATTAAAGTCCATTTTCCGATCGCTATAGCCTCGTCTCCAGGAGACCCCCAGATTTTAACCCTAGTGTTAAATTTGGTACAAAGAAAGCTACTATTTCCTCATTTTACCCTGTGAAATATTAGGGCTAAAGGAGGTTGGTTTGGATGTTATGACGAAAATATGCCCCATTTTGGTCGACCATATTAGTTTTTACATAGTATCTGTGGATTACAAATAATGTTTTTTAGCTCTCATTTCAAAACGTTGTAAATATCGGCGCGGGGAAACATTACAGATAGGGGTTGAGCTGAAGCCATACTATCACATTAAAAAATTTATAACTAATATATGCAACGTAAAATTTTGGTTGACATTTGAGATAGGCCTACTAAGTTAGTGTGTTTTTCATCTTTTTTAATTTTTTTTCCACACATTCACACTCTCTTAATAACTCGCAATATATATATTTTCAATGTTGTGAATTGATCAATTTTTACAATATACTGTAATTTTCCAATAATTATTTGGCAGAATTGTTGTCAGTAAAATACTGCAAAAATTTATATTTTTAGTGTGGCACAATCGTCTCAAATACAGCTACACACATTGTCGAATATACACTTCGACCAGACTTCTATAGGCTACCCAGTGTTGTTTGATCGAGAGAGGAGATGAATCTCGCAATATCCCCTTGACGATAGAGCACTTTTATAAGCTGTCGCACGTGGTTTCAGTACTCAAACAGACAATACAGATTGGTCTGTTTGGAGACTTTATTGGCGTTTGGGTAAGATTTCCAAAAGTGAAAATCTATTCTATCGTCCCAATTGGATGTTATTTTTGTTTAATAATTGGTATATGAAAAGAGCTGTGATATGTATCATAATATGCAAAAACTCAATTTCGCCCAAATGCTCGATTGGCCTGTTTGGAAGACTCATGACGATTTTGATCCGTGTGACCCAGCAGACAGCTGATCGATGAGTACGGAAACTTAGAATTCCAAATTCTATTGGATGACAAAATTTGGCGTTTTCCAGACCCGTTGAATTAATTATCGGGAGCCCGATATTAATTACAAAACTTCCCTTCTTTTTAACAAATACGCAATTTTGAGCTATACCGTTTAGCAGGTATAGTTTATTACTGGCCAAATTACCAACACAACTATGCAAAAATCGCAACAGCTTTGTAAATTGAGGGCCCCTTCAAAAAAATGTGGCTAGTCTTGCTTTAATATGAGTAATTGACTCTAAATAAAATCTGAATGTAAATAATTTTAGAGGGCACATGCAGATTTTTAAATATGTTTTAGTAACATTCCAGAATATCCAATTTAACCTATAAAGACAACCAAATTTTGACAATATGCTTCCACCCCGGGAATTCATTATTAAACGAAGAAAATGCTTACGATGTTGGTTCCAGTTTGATAGCTATGGTCCCTCCGTTTTGTCTTATGGGTCCATTCATATAAGTACCAAGATACCTAGTGTGGCGTCACCATGACGTCAAATTTTCCACAAGTTGGCAAAATTGTTACCTTTCTACAACCCACATCACGTGTATAAAATGCAAAAATAAATTTGCACCAAAAGGCAGGAATATCATACGTTCATGCGGGTTTTGGCCCCAAATGATGAAAATCTTTTCATTACCCTAATTTTAGAGCCATACTGTGCCATATTTAAACAAAGATCTAAGAAATATATGCGAATTATGAGCCCAAAGATGGTACTTTCACCCCCTACATGTACAAATGTAAATTCACGATTGTCTTAAAGCGATTTACTTGGTATAATCATACGGCACTATATATGAAATATCCCAAATAAAACGTACCAATGTTTTCCTCGGCCAATTGGAGTATTCCTTGCGTAAAAATCCGATTTATTCCGACCATTTATATACACAACTGAACAACGATCATGGAAGCTACCATTTTATTCCCTGTGGTATTTACAAGCCCGCATGCATACCGAAACAGAAGCAGCGAAAATATATCCCATACGCGCTATTCACGTGCACATGTGCCACAGTCTCATCCTTTGAACTTCGTGAGACAACTAAGGATTGGAGCGAAGTTCTTTGAATTTGTTTATTGCAAAAAAAACTACACTGTTAAACCTCGTGAGAGAGAAATGTTAAGAGGGGTTTTTAGATATAATTTTTTGTGATTAACAAAGGTTTTAGTTGGCCTAACACTAACAATCCTGAAAACGTTGACATTTGAAAAGGGTCGCGTAATATTTAGTTTTATCGCAGTCGCACTGTACCACTGATCTCTATAACAATTGGATTGGCTACCAACAGTATTGTATATTAATGAATGAGCAACCAAGAGTCATATAGATAGAGGCAAAACGTTACGTAATCTTTAGAAATTCACCGTCTCGCTGTTTTGCCGACCACAAGAAAACATAGAGTACCAACATAGACAGCAATGGCTTCCTCCGCTTCTTCCAACTACTGTGGGTGCCGCTTTTTATATACACTAATCGGTATTGATACAAATTATGTATGTGTTATAGGTGGCGCAGGTGTAATAATGTGTACCTGGATCCTTTGCTCAGATACCTTTTTCTCTAATGCAATGCGGCGCTTTAGGTGAAAAGATGTTTCATTGAGGCGGTTTATTGTTTTTTAATCAAGACGAACTGATGTTCTCATTTCATTCGTTGGTGGGCCATGGTAGGACAATGTGTTTGTTTGCCGGGCTAGTGCCAACGTCACCTTTCATCATTGTTTGTGACTTTTCTTTACTCCTTTAAATAACACCTGAAACTAAAGTATTAATATTAGAAGCAAATGACCGTTTCTTATATACATTTTTATTGACACCTCTTCTGTAACGATGTTTATGGTCTTTCTTTATTATTCGTATTTTAGGTATGTGAAGTCTCAATACTGAATTAAACGCAACTATATACCTTCATTTTTAAACTAAGCATTCTCGCGGCGGTATGATATTTCCATTTTCTGGTGAAAAAATATACCGTGTATTCTCAACCCGCTACACCCTCACATCAAATACATTTGGCCACCGGTTTGTGACGTCAGTACTCAATTCTGCGAATGGCATAATTTAACCACCCAATGCACCCAACATCCAACACCTGATATTTTGCGGATTGTTTGTATCGAATTGACATTATGGGTGTATACACGCACCCAACTAATAATTATTCCGTGCACATATTCAAAATGTCACGCCCAGCACGGACGACTGGTTTTGAATGGGTTTCCCCCCCTGGATCAACGGGCGGGCATCTTGGTCTACCGACACAATACCATTCCAGAGACCCTGTTTAACAGAAGTTTGTATCGCCGGTGCACTTTTTAGAGACATGCCCACCCATACCGCCAAATACAATGAGCTCACTGAATTGCTTGATTCTGTAGTCCTGTATGTCGCTTACCACATTCACACTGGGACAATTTTGTATAAATACGTCTGGCTTAATCCACTGCTTGGGCTCTTTTTGGATGACCAATATACCCTTAGTGCTTAATACGAAGCCCAGGTTTCCAATCCATTGTATTAGATCAGTGTTGAAACCCATAAGCGCGGTTTTCATCAATCTACGTACTTTCCACATGTCAGAGTAGGCTTCTTTGTGGATGTAGAGTTTTTCCTAATTTATTTCAAAAACTATATCAAAAACAAAAGCAAAAAATAAAAAAAATAAAAAAAATAAAAATATTTGATAAATTTAATATAGTTTAAAGGAAAACGTTAAATTTAAGCTGGTGTTTTGAATTCCAATGGTAAAAGAAACGCGATAGTCTTTCATACAATTCCAGAACTTGACTAACCACCGCTCATTTTCAATTTGTGTGAAAGACTAAACATGGCTTGTGGCAAAAGGATAGCGTAAATAATAACGTGGCGGCTTCCTTAAATCGTCACTGCTTCTAAATTAAGCGTAAAATGCTGTTTTCTTCCGCAAGGAATACTCCAATGACCATGCAACCATCTTGTACTTCATATTTAGGAATATCTCTTTATATATGTGCCGACAGTTTTATACCAATAAATCACTTAACCTGAGCCGCCTATTACGGATTTTGATCCCTGAGTACACCACCCCCCCCCGCAATCTTGTCCCATCGAATATGTATTTGTTGCACTTTATCCGGGTGCTTTGAGATATTTGAACATCGCAAAGCTATCGAATACGAATTCCGATTGGTTTGTGGAACCCGTTTTTATACAAATGGGTGTTATTCGACAGGGGCTATTTTTGGTAGGAGATGTAGGGGTACAATTAATAGTACATAAAATGCAACCAGAATCAACTATTACTCAATTTGACCAAAAATCAGATTCGACAGTAATGTCGTGACCACGACGATATGAACGCAAGTTCGTTGAGTTTACTGTTTTTTAACCTGTTTTATTTTCATGTGTAAGGTCCCATGGTATTGGTACAGATAGCATTATTCATGACAAGTGCATCTTGAAAACATTCATTGATATCTAAAACCACATCCAAATCACCTGAGAATTATCTGTGAAGAACTTAGAGAGTTGAAATTGAAAATAATTCATGTGCCGGTCAATGTTCCGACGTTGTCATTTGTCCGAACGGTTTTTTGTTCCGAAAGTTTATTATTCCGACAGGTCTTTATTCCGAGAGGTATTTGCTCCGAATGTTTTCTTCCGAACGTCTATTCGTCCGATTGTAATTAATCCGAACGACAATTGGTTCGAAAGGTAATTTTTCCGAAATCTAAAAACGGGTAATTGCTCCTAAAGTTTTTAAGTCCGAAGATTTATTACCCGAAAGGAGTAATAAATCTTCGGAATAAAAACAAATATAAAATTGTATATGTAAATATACCGTTCTTATGCTAGCCGCTAGGAAAGCGACGACACATTTCGGACCTAACACCTATAGAATAACATATCGCTCCTCTACCAACTCTGGCTGTTAATCTTCAATTGTAAGGGCGCCGTCACTAGTAATACGGAGGTTGCCGGTTGAGTCCGGCCAAGTGCCCATGGTTTTTTTTAACAGTTATAAAGTAATGGTGTGCGCGGGCCATCTCCAGGAAAAGATTAATAAATATTCATCTTGTCTGCCTGGAGAACTAAGTAGTTAAAATTTAAAAAAAACAAATAAAAAATTGTATATGTGTAAATATACGCGTCTGATGCTTCGGCTGCACGTCGGAGATTGTGGCCCGAATCATGCTCCAGACCATGACATTATTATCTCATAAGGCGCTATTTAATATTTTTCTACTTCAATCCACAACTCGGATGTTTTAATGCTTCCAATCTCCAACTCTAAAATACAAATAAAATCATAACTAAATTTGTTCCTGGAGTGGGATTCGAACCCACACCTTTAGATAACAAGACGAGCACCCACCAGACACACGCCACGCAATCCGAGCCGGCAGGAAGTCGGTCTTTTGTAAACTTCCATATAAACATTAACGGAATAAGCGCACACATAATAATTAATGAATAGCGCCCCTATTAGACGAGTTGAAAATATAGCTCCTGGAGCATGTTTCGGGCCAAAATCTCCAAGAATCTATCCGCACGGAAAGCGACGGACACCTTCGGACCTAACACCTATATATAATATTTATCGCTCCTCTCTACCAACGCAGGCTTGTTAGCTCATTTGGTAAGAGCGGGCCGCACTAGTAATACCAGTTCCTGGTTCGCTAGTCCGGCCAAGCGGCACGTTTTTTTCGACAGTTGTGTGCGCTGGCATCTCCAGGAAAAGATTCATAAATAGTCTACCTGGAGAACTAATTTGTTAAAATTTCAAAACATTTAAATATTTCCAAAATTATCTTAAAATGATTTTTCAGTTTTAGCTTTTCGTTCCTTAACAATTCTATTACATAAAGCCTTGGTACGACGCGGTATGTGATCACCTGATCAATTCACCTGGCTCATGGAGTTTGTTAACTATTTTTCACTGTGCCAGCCTGTCAATGGCAATTCAGTATATCGTTGTCGGACAGGACTAACTGGACACGTACATAGAAATAACTGCAATTTTTTTCCAAATGTACACAGGTATGTCCCTCCTCTTTTATAAAAAAAAATTTAAATGTCATACAATATTGAATACATCAAATTTTGAATTTCCAACTTAAATTGTTTTAGAGTACGTCTTGCACGGTTTGTTCCTCAATTATAGACCTATATGGGCCCAGTTTTTTAACACGTGCTGCCTCTGAAGTTTTAATTAACATACATAACCAATATAACTAATATTATATTTTTTTTAAACTTTTGTGTGTGTGTTGGGCAGAGCTGGCGTCATCTGTAGATGTTATGGGCGATGTGTGTGTGTGTGCGTGGGTGTGTGTGTGTGTGTGTGCGTGTGTATCTATATTTGGGTGCGTGTTTAATGTTTTGTGTTTCTTTGGGTATGTGTGCGTGTATGAACATAGTTGTATATTAGATAAGCATGGTATGAATATTATTTTTTAAGTTTAATTCCTTGATATCTCTCGTTTCATGTATAGGCGCTCTGATGAAGGTTGTATGCCCGAAAGCTCAGTAAATAAAATAATGGTATATATAATTCGTTTCGTTTCGTGTCCACAAGTCATTCGAAATGCTTGTGGTGGTGTCAGGATTTGTTCACTGTGATAAGCTGACCCGGGACCGCGTGTATCTATGATAGGACGCTCTAACATGCCCGCGTTTTTTTTTTTTGGTTTTTTTTTTACTGGGGCGTATCGGGAACAGTCATGGGTTTACCCCCTCGCTTATTCGACACTACCTGCGATGTACATGTACAGTTGTGACTCTGTACACGGGACCGACGGCTTAACGTCCCATCCGAAGGACGGGATGCTTTCATGAATCATTTGCCCAATTCCAAGTGAACCATGGAGGAGAGCGGTATTCTGTATTAATCAATAGTTCGTATACAGATTAAATCCAGAATTGAGCAAGTGACCCCACCGGGATTCGAACCCAGTATTTTTGTTTTTGGTATATTTGCGCCATAGGCAAGCACCCTAACCACTAGACTACGCTCTCCCACAAATATTATTATTTAGTATTATATTTGCTACGTTTGACTGTCTGACTTTTTTCATGAATATAAATACTTATTTGGTATATTTGCGCCATAGGCAAGCACCCTAACCACTAGACCACGCTCTCCCACAAATATTATTATTTAGTATTATATTTGCTACGTTTGACTGTCTGACTTTTTTCATGAATATAAATACTTATGATGACAGACCCAACTGTAATAGCAATTATCGTTGTCGAATGTTTGTCCTGGAATACGATAAAACTTTTTTGATAACCTCTCTATTTGGTAATCAAAATACTACATTAAAATACATGTATGTGTGATAAACAACGAGTTTGTTTACAAACATAGCTACTTACTGTCTTCAAATTTATTGCAGACGATGGCCACATCCTCTGAATGATCGCAGTTATTATCACCCCATTCGCTATGGCGACATTGTGATAAGCTTTTTTCTGATCCAATGCAGGTAACGTCATCCAACCAAATGTAACCAGTCCCTTTAAAGAAAAGCAATTATATTCCTTTTGTAGTATTGTCTATGGCCTTTACTAGTAAATTATACCAAACATAATAGGAAGTCTAAATCAATCATTTGAAATTTTTCACATTATTTATTACAGAGTAGTTAAACTTGTTTACCATATCCGAACGAGCCATCGGTAATGATGCGATCAAACCCTGCGTATCTTAATTGTTTACATGCAACCTCTGCATCCTTCGTCCCAAAGATATCATCGCAGACGGTTCCCCATTCACCATTGTGATGGATCTCTAGGCGACCTTCAGCTGTGGTTGGCAACATTTTGCCGACGAGGCGCAAATCCCCTTCATTATTTACTGAAATCAATATAATTCAGTAATAGAACTTTAAATTATGCCACAGAGGAAATCTCCGGACATGATGGACATCCTGGGAAACTGTTCCAGCATAACATATCCAAAGTCTCGAAAAATAAAGACGGAGCCTATAAAAAGTACGATCCAATCATCTTAAATGATACTATTCCTCTTGTAGTAAGGATTAGACCAAGTATTTAGTTTACCTTATCTTTGACCATTAGTTTGCCTTATCTTTGACCATTAGTTTGCCTTATCTTTGACAATTAGTTTTAGTCCTATAGGTTAAGAACTGTTCTAGGTCATTCTGGGACAAACTTTATAGGCTGCTCCAATTTTGTACAAACTAATTCAATTTTTGTATGCACAAATAATAACAAAATTATATTTACTTTAACTTTTTTTCGGAAAATGACTACCAACCTGACGATCAAAAAAGAGGTAGCGTTATTTTTCAAAAGTGGCACAAAGACATTATAGGACGTTAGGGATATATAACTTAGAGGGTAAAGATTAGTGACCCACATAGTCCTTGTATATCTTGGTTTTATTTGCCTTATAATTATGTAATGCCGTATCTAAAGGAATGGAACCATTGCATTCTACAACGAAGAATTTGGCACCATTTTAAAAAGGTCCGGAACATTCTGAAACTTTTATCCCTGAATGACGTTGAACCTTTATTAGCTTACAGCCATGTCAATATAAACAGATAGGGAATGTTATACAACTTTAATCCTTGCGATGTGACTGTTACGACGATGTCAGAAATACCCGTTAATCATAAAGAAATGAACCTTGTGCAAAATTGATCTAAATTATATATCATAACACTGTTTTAATGATTTCAATCAGATTGGTCCAGGAATTTGGTACGGCAAAACACAATTGCAATTCAATAACATTACACTCAATGATTTTACATAAGATATTTATTAAAGTCCACTAATATCCAGAGTTGAAAGAAGCGTTGCAGTTCAACGATGATATGCCCTCACAGCGAAGACTCCAAAATGACAATATAAATCCACTGAAAAAATAATCCTTTAGGAATCTTCTCAGTCCAGCAGTTCAAGACGACGGGGTGGTCCCTCGATGACACTAATAATCCCGAGTATATCATTTCGGGAGAATAATCGATTTCTATCTGTCAACAGTTTGGAATCCTATTTAGATTCCCAGCACTTTTGGCTTCAAAGACGACAGCAGAATAATTATAGCCAATTCGCTAGCGCGCTAGCGTGGTATCTAAAATATAAACCCTGGCACTAAGTACAACACCAATCTACCATTTTCTGGTAACTACTAGCAAAATTCTGTATTACCTATCTGTATTTATGTTTTCAAGCCAGGGTTTGCCTATCTCTAATAATAATAATTACAGCATTATCATGCATAAACGTAGCTTACCACTAATCAATTGGAATTCACATAAATAACATCATCTACATTGCATCATCTTACATTAATGACATGGGAAACTACCTACTTTTGCAATCTGTTTTGATCTCAAAGCATAAACAAGTTGACTCATTTTCTAAATTTAGCATTTTGGGGAATTCCGTTCATCTCTTGTACAATCTCCTGTAAATAACATCTGGTCTGATCTCAAGATTGCACTAGGAGAATTCCATAACAAAAACAGTACTTTTTTCGTGAGAAATCTTTTCTCAAGTAAAATAGAGAAATAAAATAATATTTTTAATCACAAAATGGAGGCTAATATAGCATTAAAATATGTTTAAAGATGTCGATATGCATTGTATCATAGTTGCACTTTCTTAGTATTTGACCATTGTGTAACTATTGGCCCTATAAGAACATAATGTGTTTCCCACTCTTTATTCTTCTAAACTTTAAAGGTGCATTGCATTCCGTGATTCTAGTCCTTTCTGTTTTGTTGTTTAGGGTTTACTAGATATCCTTTAGAAAAACTTATTCCAAAACTCTATTTGATTCTGATCTTGCAGTTTGACGTTTCGGTGCTTGAATTACAGGGTCTCAGTGACCACTGTGCTGTAATTTCTGTCCGTTTACGGAGGAAAATTGTGAATTTCTTACAGGCACAATCGAATTTGCACATAAGATTAGTCACATGCACTTCTAAGGCTAACGGATCAAACCAGGCGGTGGCGGCCAAGCTTCATTCATAGCGCAAAACTGCCGAACGAGTTATTGGACGAGCCTGAACAGTGAAGTCACTGTGCGCGTTTATAAATAGATCAGTGAGTGGCGAGTGGGAATTCCCGTACGGAGTCGCGACCGATCTAAATTGCCTTGCTTTAGTCGGTGGTGCATAATTGTGCTGCAAACTATCATCAAATCGTTTTTAAAGACCGGACATGAGAGGATTGCTACATGCAGGTCAACGAATCATTCCACGGTGGTGCATAGGCTAAACTGGTACCGGTGTAAAGAAACTGAGTGTCCTACCAATAAAATTGTCCGGTAGGACAACAGGTTTCAGAGACTGGGCGTCCTACGGACGCCCAGTCTCTGAAACCTGATGTCTGTCCTACGGACACACAGTCTCTGAAACCTACTGTCCGTCGGACACTCGCTCTCATAATGTACTGTCCGTCGGACACTCGCTCTCTATAACCCGTTGTCCGTGGGATCATCGGTCTTTGTAACCTACTGTCTGTAGGACACTCACTCACTGGAACCTGATGTCCTATGGACACTCATTATCTGATATTAGCTGTCCTATACAGACTATTGCTGAAGATATTGATGAAGTTATACTGTATCCGAAACAAATTAATGTATATGACTAGGACACTCTATTTTGGGGGACACTCAGATTCATTACAGCTATCACGAAATTGGGCGTCCCCAGGTCCTAGGACTCTGTAAATTTTAAGTCCGATTTACACCAGAATTGGGGTTAAGGTGCAATAGGGGTTTCTTCATATGTGGATGATGTCAAAGGTCATGGATCAAGGTCAAAGGTCAACTGAAGTCACATTCCAGAATGCCATCTTGCCAGGGAGATGACGAAAGTTTACTTGCAGTATTTTTCAAAAATGTGGAGTGCAAACACTCAACAATTGAGTAAAACCCCGATTGAGCTTGGTAAACTTGTTTTATTTAATTCAACACCTGCAAAGTATTCTAAAAATTTTGTAGGTAAAAAAATTGGCAGGTTTTTTTCAACAGTTTGCCGACTTTTGGCACGAATTAAAATACAAATATGCCCTTTAAATATTTTTTTATGGTCGCCATTATGTTTTTAATTTTGAAAGTCGGGTCAGGCTGCCTCTGAAGTTTGATTTTTTTTTTTCATTTTCAAGTGTTTATTGACATCATAAGTAATAGATTTCAACTTGGTTTGAAATTCCCAATGTTATTTCTTATGGCTTTTCAAAATGGCCGTCAAAATCCTCAAAACAAAACTATAAAATGGAATATTTTCCATAATAGCTTGCACATTTGAAGTAAATATTTAAAATATTGCAAGATAAACAGTCTCATAAGGCTGTCTCCCCACCTTTTGAAACAAACAAAAATAGTGAAAGCGGTTCCCAACACATGATCTGGGGCAAAAACGCCCTTTCACTTATGCGTCTGTAAAATGGCATCGTTGTTTCTGATGTTACTTTGTACCAATGTGATTTGGCCAGTTTTATTTTTTTATTTTCATGCACTTAATTATATCATATGAAAATAAACCTTTTTGTATTATATTCTCAAAGTCGCTTTTCTTGGAATCGGGCACTTTTTCCAAAATACCTTTCCCAAACTGTCAAAACACAGCATATAATGTAATATCTATACTACTAAAAATGAGATCTGTCTGTCTGCGAGTCTGTCTGTACGACTCTGCGTTACGGTATGCTTTGACATACGGGGATGATATTTTACATGAAGGTAAGGAGGACTATCTGACCTTTCTTTTTCAGAGTTCCAAAGTGACCCAAAAAGTCAAAAGTCACTTAGATGTCAATTTACGTAGAAATGCACTATGACCACCACATTTGGTCAAAAGGACAGCTGACCTGAGAACAGAACAAATCTGAGGTCAAAGGTCACATACATGGGTCAAAGGTCACAAATGGGGAGAAAATGCACTAGTTTTATATGATATATTGAACAAAGTAACACATTTTTCGTTATAGACTATCAGACTATAATGTCAACCCAAGTTAAAGTAGCTCAAAGAAGTTTCTCAAATTACAATTTATGCACAATGATAATGGCTGTAAAATCATATAAGCAAGCAATTTCCGAATTCTTGTGTGATAAGTTGTGTTTGTCCGTCGGACACTAAGGTTTAAGTCTGAGTGTCCGACGGACACTAAGTTCAGCGTTTCATTGTCCTAGGACTCCTGGTTTTAAAATGGAGTGTCCCATAGGACTGTGTGTGATAAGTTCTTTTTGTCCGTCGGACACTAAGGTTTAAGTCTGAGAGTCCGACGGACACTAGGACGTTTCATTGTCCTAGGACTCCTGGTTTTAAAATGGAGCGTCCCATAGGACTGTGTGTAATAAGTTGTTTTTGTCCGTCGGACACTAAGGTTTAAGTCTGAGAGTCCGACGGACACTAGGTTCAACGTTTCATTGTCCTAGGACTCCTGGTTTTAAAATGGAGCGTCCCGTAGGACTGTGTGTAATAAGTTGTTTTTGTCCGACCGGACACTAAAGTTTAAGTCTGAGAGTCCGACGGACACTAAGTTCAACGTTTCATTGTCCTAGGACTCCTGGTTTTAAAATGGACTTTGTCTTGTAAACTGTTTTTGTCCGTCGGACACTAAGATTTAAGTGTGAGAGTCCGTTGGACATCGAGATTTAAAACTAAGAGTCCGTCGGACACCAAGGTTTAAATATGGAAGTCCGACGAATCAATCAATCAATAATAACAATAATAATAATAATAATGCAGATGAATCTAGGTGCTTTACATAGAAAATAGGAGCAATTATATCATTATCACACGACAAATACAAATACAATGGATAAAATATTAATGTACAAACGAAAAACACACATGGTTGCAAAATGAAGTATACAACAAAGACAAATACTAAAATTAATTAAAAATTCTGCACAATTTAGTTCACAACGGACAATAGTCATTCAGGGGGTAGGTGAGAAATCTGCTGACCCAGGCAACTAGTCCACCCTCCAAAGAAGGCTTATGAGTTCAGACTATCTCGGACCAGAGGATATATGGCTGAGTTACAAAATATATAGACAATTAAATCTTATACAATTAAGTTACTAGAATTAAATATTAAAAAAAAATCAGCTACGATGATGACCTTTCAGTTTGACGTGTGACCTTTGACCTTATAAATGATGGTTTCCGTGTAATATCCATAAACCAAGTTTGGTTCTAATTGAACTTCAACTTTTCAATTAAGGTCAATTTTACAATATCAGCCTATCTTACAACTTGACCGCACATGACCTTTAACCTTAGTATGTGAACTTTGACCTCATCTGCAAATGAGGGATCACATTTTGCACCTATGACTCAATTTTGGTTGAAATCCATCGAAGTAGGCGGACATTACAGGCATCCCTTTTTGACAACAGACAACATCACCAACAGACAACATCATTAGACAATATCATCATCAGTCAACATCGAGAGACGACAACAACAGTGGAAAAAGTGATCCTATGTGTCTTCCTGCCTTACGGCAGGCGACACAATAAACTACCCTTCCCCAATTATGGAATTCAAATCTGAGAGAGTATTGGTATAACACCATTTAGGATGAACAAGCTCTAAAATAGGAAATAAGGAAAATTTCCTGAAGTCGAATGGAGAAAAAAAATCACTGACTTACAGGGTTCCCAAAAAATAAGTTCCCCCTAAAATTCAAGGACATTTCGTTGCATAACTTGGCTTAGAACTGCATGATTGGAAAATTTTAAAAAGTTTTGAAGAGAGGAAACATTTGGCTCTGCCACAAAAATCGTTGCTTTTCAAACAACACCTTTGGCATCAACACACACCTTTTTCCAAAAATGTTGGCAGAAAAAATGGCACTTTACCGTATTCAAAGGTCTAAAGTAAGAAATTAACAATTTACAAGAAATATTTATTTTCCATATTCATTGCGATCTGAGGTAAATAAGCTTAAGACATTGCCGCATGGGCAAACAAATAAACAAGACAAATATGCAGTAAAACAAAGAATGAGGTGTAAGCTTTAAATACTCATTTTTCTTTGCATCTCTTTTTATTAAAGAAAGAGGTAACGTTTGAAATGCCTGTTTCAAATCAAAATAAGCTTAATTGTTTTGTCATTCAGGGTAAGACTCAATAGTCAATGTTTCCTGCACTGATGACATTATTTTAGTGTTTACACATGCTGTTAATGTGGTCCCATGCTCGCTGGATAATTCCACCGCGTTGAGCCAGTTCTCCTTTATGTGTAGATCTGCTTCACATTTCGAGTGGTGTTACTTATTCAAATCTCATCTCATTGTTTGTTTGTCTGCATATTTGTCTTGTTTGTTCATTTGTTTGCCTATGCGTTCATGTTTTAAGCTTATTTACTTCAGACCGTAATGGATATAAAGAAAGGGAATGAAGCCGTTGTTGTAAATTGATACTTTATTGACTTTAGACTTTTGAATAAAGTGCCACTTTTTCTGACAATATCATTTTTGGAAAAATGGAGTGTGTGTTGATGCCAAAGTGTTTGTTGAAAGGTAACGACGTTTTTGGGAGAGCCAAATGTTTCCTCTCTTCAAAACTTTTTGAAATTTTCTAAACATCCAGTTCTAAGTGAAGTTATGCAACAAAATGTCCTCGAATTTTAGGGGGGAACTTATCATTTGGGAACCCCTTAGTAGACATATCGACAATTTATTTTACGGTGCATGTACTGTAAAATTTACAATTTATTGTAATATACATACATCAGACTGTAAAATATACAATAAATTTGAATGCAATCCTGTAAAAGCTGAATTTTACAGGGTTGTGTTTGCAGAATGGATGCCAGGATTTTCCTGTAAAATTTGCAGTATTTTTGTCCTGTAAATTTAAGTACTTAATCATAATAATTGAAAATTCATAATAGTGTATAATACGTTGATACCCATTAGAATTCGATTTGATTTAAAGTTCCACCTTTAAATTAGTCAACATTAGCCTGGAAAATTGAATATAAAGCTGCAGTATTTTGCTCTATTTATAAAATTACAGTCAAATGCTGTACCTTTTACAGTATTTCATTGTAAAAGGCACGGTTATTTTTTTTCAGTATAGACCTATGTGTTAATTATGTTAATTTAATGTATTGTTTAGAATTGTTTAAATTACCGAAAAAAGTCAGGAGGATGGGGCTCATGAA
>JAMKCH010035274.1:0-15268 GCA_023653785.1 Ophioderma brevispina | reverse complement strand
AATATTGGATTATAAACTACTATTGTATTTGATAGTTTGTCATATTGAAAAAGATTCCTTCTATTTATTCGCATTTCAAGAACTTGCGCTCTGCATCTTAAATGAAGACAATTTATCATTGCTAGTATCGGCAATCCTCAGATATCGATACTATTACTAGGCCAACTAAAACAAGATCTGTATGCAGTCCGGCTATGCATTTCGCAGATGGGCTGATGTACGGTGGGGAGGGGGGGGGAGGGACTCGCATAGTTAATATAATATCATATAATTTGGCCATAGAGTGGGTTGTTATAGGCTGACACTTCAAAACCCAGGGGCATCGGTGACAGAGGGCTGAAAAAATAGGTGTATTTGGGTGAGAGCCAAGCCAAATTTACCCCAAAATAGGGGGGTTTCCGTCAGAGTGTCAAATATGCAAAATTTTCAAAAATAGGCGTTTTACGGGTGAGATATTGCCATTCTGCCTCAAAATAGAGGTTTTGGGTGAGAATTTTCAAAAAATTTCCCCAAATTGGGGTGATAGTGTAAGATTTTCACAAAATATATTTAAAAAGATGGGGTGTTTGTGTATAGGTACAAACGATGCTGAAAAGGGATAATTAACAGCCTTACATACGCGTCGCTTCCAAGACGAAAGTGCCGAGGGGGGGGGGAGGAGGCTGATTGATAATAGTTAGAAATTTCTCTATATTTTGGACCGTATTTTATTTAAAAAAAAAGCTCTCCCTATTTGTGTAATTACAGGAGCCCTGTGTAATTCACGCTCTGTGGACTAGTTGTGGTTATGCGAGAGGACGTGGTATGGGACGGGCATGTTCACTGGGTGGCAAGCTGAAAAGTCTACAAATTTGATTTAGCCATCTTTTAACCAGGTGCACTCAAAAACCCAGAGACAGAGGCAGAGGACTGGGGAACAGTCTAGTGATCACAAAATCATCTTAACACATCAACCCTCACTTTATGCCTGATTTAGCCTGCAAAGCATTAGTACTTCAGGAATTTTAGCATGATCATGAATGTCATGTGGTTCTTAAAAATTTTGAACACTTTTTATCACCTAGTACTAACATGTGTTTAGTACAGTACAGTATAGGCACAATGCAATGCATTATGGGATTGGTTCAAAACACCTTCTGTGTCGAAACCTATCCAGCATTAAGGCTTAGAGAATATGGATAAAGAATCTTCCTTATTTTCTTGTGAATGTGAATAAACTGTTCCAACTCTAATGTCCATAATGGGTGGGATTTTTAAATAAAACTTCAATATCGTTGCGATATAGAAAGGTCTTAAATCTTTTGTGTCACATCCCATTTAATAAACCCGAAAAGTGATAGGATGGTAAATCGGAGGATAATTGTTTTAAATTCTAATCAACCTAATTAATCTGATCCGTTCAAGGTGATAACAGATTTCTAGGGGAATATCTAACTACAAAATCCTTCTTAAACAATAAATATTATTATTTTTGTGTTTAAGTTTTTTAAGGTTTTTTAATTTTTAGAATTTTTTACAAACTTGTGCAAAAAAAAATTACAAAAACATTTGTGCAAATTTTGGGCCACTCTTCAAACAATGTGCCATTATTGCTTTTACTTAATGTTAACTTTGATATGGAATTTTGAGGAAATAAAATTCTCAAATGCCAATGATTTTTGTGCCCTAATTCAAGGACACTGTTAAAAAGCTTGTCTTTGCAATAGGCCACAGCATTTAAAGTCAGTTTTGAGTGTGTTCTTCTTATAGACACCAGTCGTGTCTTTTGTGCAGACATGTCCAAACATCACATATCTTATCAAGATTCTCAAATACAAGTCATGTTTCATGCAAGACACTTCAGTTTGTAAGACATTAAGGACATGTCTTTGAAGACAGTTTTTGTGAGACATGACTTGATGAAGGATATGTCTAATGATTTAAGTGTTTCATTGTTCCTATTTTCTTGTTATCTTATTGTGGAGGAAACTGTCTATTGCCAAGGTCATCAACACAATCGCAATGCCTTGTCCCGAACATTAGATTTCCTGGGAAGTGGTTAATATTTGGGTTGGTTTTTTGTCTAAGAAGCTACTATTTCTCATTTACCTTGTGAAATTTTAGGCTTAAACAATGTTTGGTTTGGATGTTATTGGTGAAAATGTCCTCCATTTTGGTCAACCAGTAATAATTTTACACAGTACTCTATGTGGTTTTCAAAACTATTAATTTAGCTCTACATTCTTCTTTTCTTATCTTGTCCATCCAAACACGGTGGTTCTCAACTATGATCCAGCCAGAGATGGGTTACAACGTCTGGCTGTTCACTGAATTCCGCAAGGTCCTTCTTTGTCGCCTTGTTGCTCAAGCAGTGGGCAGACCAAGAGGATGTTCCATTGTCTGTTGGTGTGCTGTTCCACAACACAGGTAGTGTCTGATCTGCTTCCAGGTTGCCCCACTTCTGCAAGGAAACTTAGATCGGACAATTCTGGTTCTCAATCTGTTGAGGCATCCCATTCAGCCCATGAGGAGTCAAGCTCCAGGTGGAAGATGCTCCCACCAAGTTCATCCAATTAATGTTACTTGGTTGATGGACAAGTCTTTTTTCACAAGGGTGACTCTAGTGCCTTTGCTTAAGAAACTCTTCTCAGGATTAAGGCGGTTGGCAACGGGTATCTGTCCAGATTATGGGTGCTTCTTCACATTAGGTAATTGCAGGCTACTCTTGCATGCCGTATGCTTCGACGGATAAAATATCAGCGCAAACTTTGGGGGTCAGGTCATTCAGTGAAGATTGAAAAACTTCTATATTAAATCGGGCATTCCCCCTTTTATATGCCTACCAATCAACATTTTGGCAGTTGTAAGTTAATTGTTTGAATGGAAAATCAAATTATTATAAGGAGTTAATTGGTTAATCCAATAGTAGAATTAATCATTAATTTTAATATAATCAACAACAGTTTCCACTTTGTGAATCCTTCATTGCTATGCAATGTAATGACGAAACCAATAATTGCATAGCTTAGCCATAAGATCTATTAATCGCCTTGATGTATTTTCCAAACAAACATTGTCTGACTTGGTGAATATGCCCTTTATTTAACACACTCTAAGGCATTGCAACAATAGCGCACTAATTTGAAAGCTCAACCTTTAAATCTTGGCTTAAACCAATTATAAATACAATATTGGGTAGGAGTTTATCAATGCAATAACAGGGCCAACACCGAGGCATCGCACTCGTACCTGGAGGAGTTCGAGGTATCTTATAAGTCATACTCCGGGCTCCGCATCATGGCTAGAGGGAAAGATTAAGTGAAGTAGGAAGCAATTATGCCCACTGAATCGACGATACACGTATGCAAATGTGATCGAAATGACGGGCGCCATGAAAGAGGAGAAGTAAAAAACATAAAGAAGTGAAACCAAGGAAGGAAATTGTCCTGGAATGTTGTCTAACCTGTCCCTGCTGAAACCCTAGTATAGGCTAAAAAATTGTCAGACAGAAATGGTTAAAAATTTGTGTATTTAAAAATTTTTTACCTTCATGTGTGCCTGTTAATACACTTAGCAGGTTTGAAGAAAACTTATGAATGACTTAAGCCTTCTTTAAAAGCAATTTGGAAAAAAGTGTCCATAGGCCCTACACCGCCTTAACCAGTTTATAAGGGGTTTAAATGTTTTAAATAGCTATAACATCGAAGTCAGATTAGCCGTTAAAAACGTGTGGTGGCAGGCGCGTGTGGAAACCACTTTACCAAATTGGAAACGGCTGCGGTCGAATATTGAGCAGATTACACAAATGCTTATAGTAATCCGAAATCTGGGAGTCTTATTTTTCTCTGTGTTTTACGACAGTGGAGAAGGCCAAAGAAATTGGAGAGATGCGGACGATACAGGCTGCACTAGCAACTGAAAAAAGGTAAGTCGTTATGACATAAAAAAGCATTTGGGTTGCTGAAGGCATTCCTTGTGCATTGCCATGGTTGACGTCTATTAGGGGGTTGTAACAGGAAATTTCATTGTTAAAAAGAAAAGTTAGCTCAAAGTTAGTTAGAAAGAATTAGTGCATGGAATATAGCTATTTGGACCTTCAAAAAGGTAACCCTTATTAGCTCAGTCAGTTTTAAGTCGCTTACAGCCAATAATGGTCTGGCCATTAATTTCAAAAAATTTGGGGTTGAAAAGTTAATTCAACTACAATTTATTCGAAAAAATAGTATGAGCACTTTGTAGAAGCACACCCTCTAAGAATTTGCCAGATACCTCTGGCACAAATAGAAGGAACTCTTATAAATTTCACAGTTTTACAGGACAACGCAGGGGGGGTTGCAAGGGGGGAAGCCCCCCCCCCGAGAGTTACAACATTCAGGAAAAACAGGGGTTTTAAGCAATAAATTGCAAGAAAAAATTAGGGGTTTAACCCAATGAGAATCTTGTAATGTCACCCCATGATATTTTGCTTCCTGCCTCGTGATGTTACCTGGTGCTGCCCCTGCAGTCTAAGCAGGGTCTTGGATGCACCAGTCTGAGCACACCATGTTTTGATACTTGTTACAACAAATTCAAGACTAAGCATTTTGGAATATTCTATGTATCCTATTTTTAGAGTTGGTGGATATACATGCAATAGTAATCCAATCACCCTTGGTCATCAATGGTTAGCGAAATGTAGCTTTGTCATTTTTAATCGCTCGTCAATGGGTTATGTAAGTTTTGAAGATTTTGTAATACTTTTTGTGCGCCCTGCCTAAGGCAGGAAGGCAATAGGGATCACTTTGTCCCCGTGTTGTTGTGGTTGTGAAAAAGGTTAACATTTGCCTGTACCATCACATACTTGATGGATTTAAACCAAACTTGGGTCACAGGTTGCAACATGACATCCCCCATTTGTTGTTGATGAGTCAAAGGTAATACCCCCAAGGTCAAAGTGCATCATGTGAGGTCAAGTTCCTTCGTTTAAAAAATAGGATGAAAGGTGAAATGACCTGATTTGAAAAAGTTGAAGTCAATTGGAACAAACTTGAATCATAGGTGAACATGGGATCCCTCAATGTTGATGAGGTCCTCAAAGGTCACATTACACAAGGTCAAAAGGTCACATACCAAGGTCAAAGGTTGCATGTCAAGGTCAAGTTTAAAATAGCGGCTGATAGTAAAATTGACCTTATTTGAAAAGTTGAAGAGGTTCAATTGGAATCAACTTGTTTATGGAGTTACATGAAAACCCTCATTGGTTTATGAGGTCAACGGTCGGGTGGCCTATCATTCACAAACCGCGATGGCAGGGCAAAGCGGTCCGAGGATCAAGATTTTTTATTTAAATATGATATGCATGCATAATGCTATGGACACATATGATCCCTTCATTAAAATGAAGGCAGTTTTTTGAACTAGTAAACCCATGAAGTTTGTTCTGGGTTCGTAAGAAACCTCGGTCAAGGCAGAATCTGACGCGTATTTGTAAGCTAAAAAAAGTTGACCTAGATGGTGTTTGATGTTTTTATCAAGTCAAAGGGTTTAGACTTCAGCAAAGAAAAACCTTCAAACTGGAATGAACCCAAACTGAACGTTTCAAATTATTATTTTCATGGATATTCAGAATCGCGTGAAAAAAGGGATTTAAATGAGTCCAAACAACCTAGTCTTTGTTTTTTTTTTGTTTTAGATGCCTCACAATGACCTGTAAATATTTGGGAGCCATCTCAAATGCCACTGAGTATATGTGTAAAACTGCACAGAATTGTTTCTAGGCATGGAAAGAGGTGATATCTTGTAAAAATGCGGGCTGTGGCCAATGACATCACTGCCTGTATTCGTTGTGTATCTGGCAAGCTTTTTGAACAGATTTTGAAAAAGATGTGATATGAGCAACTCACATATCAATGATTTATGTTTTGTGCATATGTCTTAAAAGTATTGATCTGACAGGTACAAGGGAAATAGCTCAATTTATGTAGCAGTCAGGGTGGGTGTATGATATACTGCAAAGAAATGAGGTTTTTCTTAACCCCCTGAGGTTCTAGCGATTGCATTGGTTATAATTAGGTATTGATGTATTTAAACCAATCAGAGACATGGTAAGAACGTTTAACCAAATTGTAAAGATAATGAAAGTCTATTTTGAATTGGTTCCTAAGAGGGTTTATATCATGGCTATAGCATGTAATTGAGCAATCCAGAGATACTGTAAGAAAGGTTTGGTAAGGGGGTTTATAGTAAAATCTGAAATCATGTACAGTCTAGGGACGTTTTTTTTTAAATTGTAGTGAAGGGTAGTGTGGGTCAGTACATTTGAATATTTTTTAACTAGTCTCCCTTTTTAACTCTCATCATTATTTATCCATAAAGAAAGTAAAGTGTGGTGGGTGAGCTACAAGAAGGTCATAAGGGCAATGGCTGCCATTTGTCAGAAACTCCCATCAAACATTTACATGGGGGGGTAACTGGGTATTATGGTAGGGTAACCACCCGCGTTACAAAAAGTGAGACTGGGCAGGGTCTCCGAGCTTGCAAAATTTTAGGGTATCCAAATTAAACCTATATCTCTGTTAGTCTCACATTCTAGGGGATCAAATTTTTAATTTTCAGTTTCAGGTAGGTATAAAAGCAACAGGAATCTGTTAGAATGATGATTTTGTGTTGATCTTATGCCAAAACAGAATATAATATTCGTTTAAAAATCGCTCACATGCGTATAAAATCCCAGAGTTTGAAATTGCAATGGGAAATTGCTTGGCCCAAAGGTCTCGGATTAGCATGTCTATTTGACTAGATCTCGGTCTTGGATAAGGTATCTATTTGAACAGATCTTGGTCTCAGATAGGGTGGGTACCATTTCATTCGTTTGGTCTCATACAGGTCACGCGGCGGAAACCCTTTGTTAACTAGGGGTTGGTTACTGGGCTTGTGTTACAGGTTACCCACCAGGGATACAATTAGCCAAGTCTTTGTCAGTGGCTATGAAATGGCTCTACATGTGACACAGTCACCCAAAGAAACAATAAAGAGCAACTGACTGTAGGAAAGGTAATTGAGTATCCTAATCAACTGCCAGCACAGAGGTGTATCATCATAGGCTAGGCACTTACAATTTCTTGCTTATCTATGTTTATTTTCATGATTTCAGCAACATGCAATGGTTTGATGCTTAAAACACCCATGAAAATGAAAAGTTTGAAGTAATAGATTAGCTAGACCATATGGTGCTCAATAATGTTTAAGAAGGTGACGACAGTCAGAGAGAACTGACATAAGTATTTGTTTGGTCACATGTTGGAGGTTGACATGATTTGACATCACTGGCAGTTTTAGGTTGTACTCCTTGAACAATGTGTCTGCTTACCAGGTCTAACAATATATGTTTAGCATGTTATTGAAGGGTTAGGACCACTCATGCTCGGAATTGGACTTGTGGATTTCCAAACGGTAAATTTGGGAACTGCTACGGCAATTTTACATATGGCAGGTCTTCGTCTCAGGACATTACAAGAATCACATATTAAACCTTCATTCAAAAGACTTTAGTATTCATGATTAATTAGGAAAAAAGATTGACGTCAAAATTCCGTCGAGGTTAGTGGATTCACCTCCTAAAAAAACAGTGTTCATTTTCCAATAACGGTCATTTAAGATTTAAATATTCGTGAACAAGACTATGCTTTTAGGCCAAGTCTTTGTCCGATGTGTGTGAGAGCGCCCTCCTACCGTGTACCGTTAAGTCTGCTACTCCAGTTTACAACGGATGTTGATTGGAATTCATCCATTGTGTTAAGTTGCATGTCCCCACCCCCCCCCCCCCCCCCCCCCGGCCTACACCCCTACAATATGTGTGCGAATACAGCAAAGCAACATATCCTGCAATGCATTGTGGTATTGTCCATTAAAGTTGGTTAATATGATATTTAAACTGAAGAATATTAAATTAAGTCTCCATCAATTGAATTAAGGTCATAATTTTGCAAGGATTCTTATGTACATTGTTCTGTATCAGTGAAACTGGGTTGAACACATTGCCAGATCCGGAAAAGTGGCCCAAACTGTTTGAAACTCCTGCACTTCGGAGACACATGCATATACTACACTGAAAAAAAATGGTAACTTTGACAAATTTTTGGAGGACATGGTCTATCATAGAATGTTTGACAATAGAAAACTATAAAAAAAAAAGGAATTGTCTTAAAACTGATTCAAAGGATGCGTGGTTACATTAGTCTCCAAGCAAGATGCCATTGATTATATTTCTTATGTTAACAAAAACAATGATGCTGAAGTGCTTAAAGCGGCCCTGGCAACATTTCACAAAATATGAAATTCTTCAATTGCTCTCAAATGGTAGTCTGGGCCATTGGAAGAATTAGAGATATATTTTTACACCATAAACAATACCTAAAGGTTTATAGTACAAAGAAGGACAAACTCCCGACCCACCACTTCCCGCATAAACAAGACCGCATTTTTTTTCAAATCGGCTACAGCTTGTTCAACCTGGCAAAATTACAAAGGAATACAGAAGACGGTACAGGACAGTCCCAGACTGGCAAACTTTTAGAACCGAAAAAGGAAAAACTGTTCACGATTTTTGAAAAATGGCCGTCTGAGCCGTCTTTTTTGGGCAGCGCGTTTTTTCTAGCAAATAAGGGAAGATACAGAAGGATGCACCAGAAACAGGCCCAGACTTGCCAGGCAGAACTAACATGAAAAAGCAAAAAACTGTAACGATTTCGAAAATTGGCACAATCGGCACCAGTCTGAGCAGTGGTTTTCTAACAATAAAATCGGCCTTGTTGTGACTGAGCCTTTAAAACCAAATAGGCGACACAATAAGAGGCTAAAGACCTCCAGGTAATGTAGTGCTAACTTTAATCAACAAAGTGTCTCTGTACATGAATAGCATAGACTCGTACTCATTGATATTAAAACAACAAAGTCATAGACCAGTCAAACAGGGGGCACATACCTGGGAATCAACTCCGGCATGTGTTTTCTGGTTAAACGTCATTCCTCGTTGCTGAAGAAATGTGGGGAAGTCAGTTTTTATTATTGAATCGTTCAGTTTAATACTTCTGTTTATCATTCTGACTTGGGTTCCTTAATTCATTTTAGGTGATGGGGCTAATTGTAAATAAAAGCTTTCCAACCATGCAAAAATATAAATTTTGAAAAATTTTGAGGGCACACTATTGTTCAAAGTGCCCAGTGTCTCTTTCACTTTAAGGCACTATGCAAGATGGCAAATTTTGCGAGTGTGTGAATAGGAGGGTGGGGGCCAAATTAAATGCTTGTGAAAATGCAGAGGAGAAATCAGGTTGTCAACCGTTAACATGAGGGCTAAATAAAGTATTAATGCAAGGTATTGGAAATCCCTTGCCATGCATATCAAATCCAGGAGACATGCTGGGTTGGGTGACTACTAAATCATTTCATTGAAAACTTTCAGTGCACATTTATTGATAGTACTGTAATGTGGTATTTCACAGAACATGATTCTGTAGTGTGTATTAGAATTGATAATTTGTGTTGACTGAAGTTCATCCAAGTAATAACTTTTAATTCATTTTTTAAACCATTTTGTTATAAAGATCTAGAAATGCCTTTGTGCTGATGTTGATGATACAGGTAAACGCATTACAGTTCTCAATGAAAAAGAATAGAATATGGAACTGTGATATTAAATCAAATCAGTTAATCAGGATATAATCCTGTATTTGTGTGGTAAAAATGACAATCTTTACAAAATCTCAGGCACTTGTGATTCAATACACAAAACCACACACACACACACAATTGACTAATTAGGAAGGATATACCTATATTGCTGGGAGAATTTGTGCAGACTCCTTTCTTTTTGTGCATGTTTTTGGTTTGCTTGGGAAAACACTCAAAATTTTGCAATTTTAAAATGATTTAAAAAATATTAAATAAAAACTGACCCCCACAAGAATTTTGAAAGACAATGAAATTTTACTTACCAAATTGATAATTAAAAACTATAAAGGTGTGTACCCCCCATATTTGGGTGATTGGGTTGATCAATCTGTGAAAGAAGCAGAATCAGGGTCGTGTTAGGCATAAATCTACACTTGACATAAGATTCCTCACTTCTAAGAGAGGTAAACAAAAATAGACTAGAGACATATTCCCGCAGATATCTCAACTACTCCTAACAATAAACAAGAAAACAACTTGCGTGTATAATGGGGCTGGCTATTTAAACGGGGCACCAGATCCGCCTCAATGTGTATTCCAAGATTACCAGATATGTGTGGACGTGCGTTAAAACAGTCTACACGATGTACATTTTCTCGCTGTTATAGCATGAGCGTTGCGACATTTAAAAACAAATCTAGCGCAAAGTGCACCTATGCAGCGGCAAAAAGAATCTCACATAAGCGTATTGACTGCGCGACGATGCGATAGAAACCGTCGCTAGAATCGCGTTCTATCCGCACTCCTAAGCTGGTGCAGTAACACGAGACGCCTGTGTACACGGCCATGCGGCCCAAACCTGTCTGCATCGGATTTGTGGATCTTGCTGTGACTCGTGTGGATAGCCTCATTGTGGTATGGATTGTTCACGTCTGGGAGGGAGCCTGCAGTGTCTTGGTGCGAACATTAGTGATAACAAGCAAGTGTCATATGGGGTCGATTTTGTTAAAACTGTCTGGTTAAGAGACATAAGGGCATTTTCAGAAAAAGTGTACCCCTTCAATTTTTTCCAAAAATTGTTTATTATTGCATATTTTGAATGCTTAAACAAAGATTTAACGCATACCATGAAGTGAAGAAGCCAAAAACACTGGTCTTTTTTAGAGGAGTAGAATTGATATTGATATATTTTCTGTCAGTACGGCAGACAAAGAAAACCAAGTATGCTGTTTATATAGGCTGATTGATTAGGAGAGCAGAAGAAGTTCAAATTACATTTAGGAGTTTTGTTTTGTTTGTCAAATGAACCAAAAACGTTCTTGGTAGGAGTCTACAACCAATCAAATGCAAATTGAGCGAAATTAAAATTTGTATCCTCAGAAATAGAAATTCTTATGTCTCTTTAAATTCAGATAGGATTCGGGTAAGTGTGAGGGTGTGTGCTGCAGGATAGGATTAGGAGATTTACAATATGAAAGTTGAAAACTAATATTAAATCAGGTAATTACAGATTTGCTCATTTTCTTAATTTGCTTTGGCCAAAAAACCACCACCGGCCAAAAGTTGTGATACTCCTCATGGATGCGACTACTAAGGAAGATGCACAGCCATGACATAAGGGAAAAGTAAAGGGAACAAAAACCAAATTACTTAAGTTTCATAGCATTAACCACAATTGTTTTAATGTAACCAACTTTTGTGTTGTAGCTAAACTGGATGGGACCTGGGTGCTGACGTGGAAGGGGGTTATCAATACAGGAGTCTACAAGGAGACATTTGCCGCAAATATGGAGGGTAAAAATTAGCCTTCTGGTAAAATCAATAAACCCTTTTTAATGGAATTAGATACAGAAAGTGGGTTATTTTGTTTGCAGTTACCCCAAAAGGTGGGAAAAATCAGTAAAGAAGCTAAAAGAAGCAAAATGTTATTGTCATTTGGTTCATTTGATTGGATGTACAATTTTTTGTTCAGTATAATTATGTATGATGTCCAAACAGCTGCATTTTCAGCGCATAAAACCATGAAGAGACTATGATGAGTTAATGATATTTCAATTTGTCCAATTTTGAATTTAAAATGTGAAGGGACAAGTACTCACCTTATTCAGTATTGCCAAACTTATGACATTCAAAGTAAGCCCAATTGTGTGGGGTAAAGAAACCAGTGTTGGAACCCCTGACCCGACCTTGGATTTTTTTTACAAATCACAACCAAGTGACAGTTTGTCTCAAGTGGACATAAAGTGTTATCACACCTGTTTCAATCCATGGCCAAACGGACATGTATATAGCGCTCTTAGTTTTGCCCTACGTTATCTTGACAAGTGGGAGCTATCCTAGATGGTTTACTATATCAATAATATTTGTGGTGTTCAAATACAAAAATCATCAGACACTGATTATTTATGCATATTAAGCTTACACATCTAACCCTTGACTGGCATCAAAATAAAAATCTCAGGATCTAGAAATTGTGTTGCAATGCAACCTGAAACAGATCAGCAGTGCGCCAACCTTCATAATGTAGTAACACAACTGAATCAAAATAAGTACAACAAACTTACTGCAAAGCCCCGGGCCGCAAAGCCAGTTTTGTGATTTTGATGTGAGTGACCCAATGGTGTTAAAAACAATGATCCATGATTTTTGTGTGATTATGCTCTCTTAAGAATGACAAAGAGTGAAAAATCACTCGAAATTTCGAGTTATTTTAAATAACCTCTAATAACGAGTGCTTTTAGGCTTTAAAAGAGCGAGAAAATGCGACCCGACACCTTCACTCGCTGTTAACAGAGCTCACTCTCTACCGAGTGGCTCAAAAATGCCACTCTTCTTCGAGTGAAGCCCACTCTGAACTCTTAACGACCGGGTGTTTAGCTCTAAAAGAGTGAGAAAATGCTCACTCTTTTTCGGAGTGAACGAAGAGCCATCAGAAACTCCCGCAAATCGCTGCTTATTTTCGAACACATGGCGGACGAGTTAAGTTAACCGTCAGCAAACAATGGTTGACCGAAGTTGAAATTAGTGAAGAAATTATAGATATCTTCACGTTGAGTAAATTGTATGTGTCTCGGTCACAGACGTTCATAGCATTTACAGACAATGTGTGGAGAAGCATTAAACGTTATTTACTGTATTATCACTCGTACGTACGGTAGTCTGCGCCAGGATCCCGGCCGGCCAGGCTAGCCTTACACATGTACGAAACTCACAATCATGCATGTCACGGGCATGCATAATACACGTGATCATCCGTCATGCATGCCACAATCATGCATGTCTCACTGAATCATGCAATTATGCTCCACAATATCAGCATGTCACGATGCCTAGAATTATGACCTTACACATACAATTACTCACCAAACAAACAAATTCCTAAAGAATCACAACTCTTTAAGATTGACTAGTTCACTCAAAAAAGTAGTTATCATTTCACTCTTTCCTTAGAGATATTTTGTTCACTCTTTATTTTGGAGTGGATCTCACATCTCAAAGGATCTCACCACGCAGCTGGCCTTTTTTTGGAGTGAGATTTCAATCTTTTTAAGTGGTGTTCACTCTTTCGTTTTAAGAGAGTGATTAAATCCACGATACATTCATCATTGAGAGAATCTCTTGCCAACTTGGACCACACTGAAACAATTGTAGGTTTTAGAAAATTAAGCAAACCTAAAGTAGACACTCCACTCTGCGTGGTTTTTTCAGACAACGTTCAAATAATAATCATCCAAAATATTTGATCAACATTAAACACAAATTATGTCATAAGACTGTCTTCATTACAAACATTCATATGATGAATGTGGTCCAACTCGCCCTACATATTTGCTCTTCATGAAAAGTACGCCATGTTTGTTTTTTTTACTCGAATGCTTCCATCATGCAGGAAGATTCTGAATGGTCCCGGTAATATACTTGCACCATTAGTCTGTAAATTGAAATCACACTCAATTGTTTTCAAAATCGTAGTGTCCGATCAGGGGTTTTTGAACGCGTGGGTCTAGCGGGGTTTTTATCCCTAAAAAACTTAACACTCGCAGAGTTGTTTAGTAGGGATTCTCATGCCGTGTGGCACAGCTTCCGGGATAGTGAGCGACTGAGCGGGTGGTGACCTTGCACAGGTCATCTTGTTGGCAAATTCCTGTGTTGAATATTATGCGCGAAAGTGCACGGCTTTCGGTATGTTGACTTCCGGTGTACACTCCAATATGAGAATCGAGGAGAATGGTCAGTGGGATGATTTCAGATTTTCAGCCATCGTGTTGACACCATTTGGAAAGCAGGAAACAAAAGTTTCTCTGAACTTGCCTGCTTTTGTAATCTGCCCTATAAGAAAGCATGCATTGATTTTCTGTCACGACAACTACAAGATCATCTATTACATAAAGCTCGTTGTGTTCGGCTTCTTCCAACTTTGGGTGTAATTTTGAATACATTAATTAAGCATTCCAAACAGCAAAAAATCACACCGGGGCCTCAAAACCATTTTGGGTGCTTGTCTTTCTGGAATGTCCTTGTCTCTTTAAGAAAATCCTGTGCCTAGATGTATGAACCTGCCAAACCTTTGTAGTGTGGGTTATTGCTTTAATGCAAAACACTCTTCGTTAAAACTGACAAATTGCCCTTCAGACTTAATAGATTGTTCATCTCATAACTATTTCCCTATATATTTTTTCTCCGTAGCTCGGTTTTAGTACTGTATAATGTAAAGTTTTCACTTAGAATATATTTCGGCCACACCAGGTTTTTCCAGTGTTTATTTATACTGACCACTTTGCAGAGAGAGAATATTATATTTTCTCCTAGTCCACCCAGTGAATAAAGTTAAAGGGACATTTTGTGATCCACAGCCTAATTCCCTGACTGCCTAACAACAGATCAAGTATTTTTATTTTCATCTGAACCCATTGGACTAAGGTAAAGTATGGGTGCCTAATCTTATGTAAAAGTCGATCTACTGAGGAAGAAATTATCAGTTTTGTATTTCTGTTCGGTAAATGAACATTTGCTCTTAACACAAAAGAACCATCAGAAACAACTGAAGTTGGGGAAAATAACCTTTTCTTAAGGAATCTTAGTGAATAATAAGTGGAAATGACGATGCATTAGGATAATAAAGACAACGTTAAGTTTCAAAACAAATGATTAACCAGTTCGCCTGCTACCAGTAGTTATAGGGTGTACAGCCCCGTTGTATGAGTCAATGAAGGTCATGCACTCACACCCCACTCACACAAAAGCCACGGAGCTTTGGTGCAACCCGAATACAAGGTTGTTGGACGTTTGAGCATGTAAGGTTATTGGAATATTATGTACTAAGACATGAGTCCCTGTACAAAACAACATGGAAACAAAACATGTTTTTCATTTACCTTATTTAGTTGGTCATGCACAAAAACTGTCTTGAATTTAAAAAAAATGTGAAATCAATTTTCTTTAGGCCTACAAATTCCAGGCTGAGAAGTGTGGCAGTAGCCGCGTGCACACATTTGGAACAACGTCTATATGCTTGTACAGTTCGAACGGGATAACATCCACACTTACTTGAAATTCAGCATCCGATTCCACCTCTATTTCATCAATTTTTACCCTATATCATGTCGGAGGACTTCTGCAAAAACTTCTACTATTTTTC